>OY986040.1:84103421-84230921 GCA_963920215.1 Nineta flava | reverse complement strand
CACCTTATGTTGACCTCGAGAATATTTGGAAAGCTGTCCAAAAGTTCAGTAGTTACAAGGCGGTAATTTTTGGCCTAATTTTTCCTGTAGTATAATACGCCCCAACTTGTGCTATTGATATATTCCCGTCATGTTTTTATTTTTTTTTATTATTACAAGCCGTTTCTTCGTATACATTTTGTGCTACAATGCTATATAGTTCATAGTTAAAAATTTAAAAACTATAGATTAATCAAATTATATATGTTTGACTTGAGAATAATGAACGAATTGCACAATCAGATATAATTTTTTGTGGTCGAATGGTAAGACGCTTTGAAAAATCTAGAAAATCTATAATGTTTTCCTTAGTTTTGTCAAATTTACTTATAAGATAAATAGTAAATATTTGCCAATGTTAAAATTGGTATTTTCAGTGAATTTGAAAAACATGCAGCTATTTTTGTACCGACAAAGCAATTTCTTCAAATGTCAATCGAATCTCTAATAGATGTCGCATACAAACAATTCTAGTAGTGTGGAATATGTTTTACGGGTGCTCGGAAAGGTTTCTGCCAATAAAAAACATACTTTACATAACCGAAATTTCGACGAAAATTTCTCTCAAGTGATTTTGAAAAAATTAAAACAGAAAAAATTTTGACATAAAACTAACACGAAGTATCAGTTAACGCGAAGCAGCTCATGTACAGCTAGTATTTTATATATACAAAAACAATGAAATATATATTATTGAGGCTTTAATCGTCAAGACTAGCCCTTGCTAAAATAATTTTGCAACACTGTTTAAATAGGTTGAAGATACACAAGAAAAAAAGAAACAGACATACGCATGTATTATTTCTAATTCACAGAAACTAATTATATCATATCCTACAAAACATTCTGGATAATACATACTCCCCAACTATATTTTATTTTATACAAATAATAGTAAAGTGTACAATTGAATCTTTACCAAACCCATTAATCCACGATTTTAACAATATAAAAATTTTCACTAACCAATTTTTCTTTTCCTTGCAGATGTTTTTAATTTATTTAATGGACCGATTTGTATGGATGCTTCTAATTACAGTATTTACAACGACTGTACTTCAACAATGCGGCGTTGTGGCAACAAATGAATTCCATGAGACATCAACATCTATTCAAGAGAATTTTCAGGTAATTAATCAATTTTTTAATAAACAATAAAAATTCGCCACGTAGGAGTTTACGTTTAATAATTTTATCTATGATTTGCAATTTTAATTTAGTCTAATTAAATATTGATATGAAAAAATTAACTCGTAAACCAGGAATCGAACCTCGGCCTTCTGGATACCTAGTCCAGCGTGCTAACCGCTACACCAAAGATGACTCTGACGTAAGAGCCAACTTTTTCATATCATTTTTTGACAGTATTATTGACTTACATAACCGAAATGGAATTCTAAGTTCTAAGTTGACATAACGCCTCAGACATAACGCCTTGGCTACTTGGACGCATATGTAGATGCTTAAGTATTTACTAATAAATATACGAATTTAATTTAGTCTCTTTTTTAAAAATAAACAACTTTTGTATTAAACTTTTTTACATAAATTTAGGACATACCAGGCATTTAAGCACTTCACTTAGTTAGTTGTTGTTTTTTCACTTGTTTTTATTTTATTTAAAAAAAATTATAAATAAATAAGTTTCTAGGTATTTGTATCATTTCAAAAGTTACTGTCAATTAGGTGTCTATTCTACATTTGTTTAAGAATATGTTACTTCAAATTAATTCTAAATTTATGTGTGGTTTTTAGCCAATATTTTAATTAATTTTAATTAGGTTAAAAGATTATATTCAAAAAAAAAAACGTCTTCGCAAAAAACAGAAGCATTGTAATTATGAAATTTGTATTACAATAATTTTTTACAGTTTTTGTATTACAGTTAATTAAATATAAATAACTGTAGTAGAATGAACTTTTTTTGAAATATTTTATTACAAAAAAAGAATTTATTTTATTATATTATCATTTATTTTATTATAAATGAGAAATATTTTATTAATTTATTTTATATAATGACTAATAAGCGTAAGGTTAATGGTGAACGAATATGTGTTCTGTGCAATCGTTTTGAGTCAGGTTACCACCTGTTGTTTGAATGTAGAGGTATAAATGAAGAAATGCAAGAAGATCTATTTGAAAATGAATTACAAACACTAGATCAAGTGTTGAGTGTAAGGGATGACCGCAGAGTTAAATAGTAGGCCGTTTTCTGAGAGATTTGATGGATAGAGGATCAAATAGGTTATGAATGGTGTGTGTTCTCCTATCTTTATGTGTCCTTAATATATGTATTAATTTTTGATTATTACGTCTGATTTTCTGTATTAATTTTTTTCTCTTTGTGAAATGTGTATTAATTTTTATTGGAATATTAGATTTGTAACTTGATTAGCTCATTTGAGCACATCAATAAAGAATTATTATTATTATTATTATTATTATAATGACTAATATTAAATTTATTACCCGGTATATAATAAATATATCCTATCAAAAACATACATGTAAAAAAGGGCCGAGTTTTCGGGGACGTACTTCATATAATAGTTGTTCCTAAAAAAGTGATATGGGATAAAGGACCGAGCTATTTCCGTCAATAGCTCGGTTAAGTATTTACCAAGAAAATTAATGAGGGGTAAGTTGATTCAATGTAAGAAAAAATTTGGTTGAAATTTATCTCGCAAGTTTTCCTTTGGTATGTATTTAAAATTTTTAACTTGGCAAGTTCTTTTTCTTTTGTTTCAAATATTTTAAAACTGGCCCCGTTATAAAATTTTAAAAACATACTAAGAGAAAACTTGCGAAATAAATTTCAACAAAATTTTTTCTTACATTTAAGCAATTGAAAACTTTATATTTAAATATTTAAATTAATGTACCGTTATTAATACAAACTAGGTAATGAATGAAAATTTGTATTCGAATTGTTCAACCGAAATCACATATTCGATTTGATAAAACTCTTATTTTGTCTAAGTCATATTAAACATCCATATGAAAACACAATAATTAGATAAAAAAGATAGATAATAGGTAATAATTTGAAAAAGTTACTTTGTTAAGTTATAGAAATGAGTGTTTCCCCATTGGAATATAGATAACGTTTGGTTTTCAAACAATATAATAAGTATATTTATATCATTAATACTTTACATAATTATATCATACAATCCATCTTAAAACTATAGTTTCTAGCCTATGCTTTACCTATAAATCATCATCTTATTAATTATATACATCGAAATTATAAAAAAATCATTTGAATATCGTTTAGAAATGGAAAAAAATTTAATACAAAAACCATTGACATAAAACTAAATTGGATGGATAAATCCTACAAACTAAACTTAAATAGAAAAACAATAGAAAAGGAAATATATACAATTAAGAAAACAACAGTATTAGCTGTAATCGAGATCATTTGGCGTGCGGAATCTTTTCCCGAAGAGCAACGTATTCGGGCCAAATTGAGCCAGTTCGTTGATTTCCGGGAAAGGACTTTCGCGGGAAGATTGGAAAAAGGATTTGGGGGTAGTTTGGATAAATTTAAGGATAGTAGGATGTCCAGTTTCTATGTGGAGAGCTAAGGACCGAAATCTCAGAGGTTTTTTGGAAATCGTCCGAAGACATCGATTTTGAAATTGTTGCATTCTCGCAAGGTGCGAAGGAGCAACGTTTGAGCATATTGTGACTGCGTACGTAAGTACGCAGCCACAAAGTGAGTACGGGTCTGCGTACGTGAGTACGCAGCCTGTATACGTTAGTACGGGCCAGATACATGACTTGTAAAGCCGAGGTTTCAAACGTTCGTCCAGCTTACTCTTGTATTGAGTAATGGGTACAGCCCTGCAAAGGATGCGTTGCCAGGGGCAAGACGCCTTTTGGCGGTTTGGGCCCAATTCAACTTCCTTTGAAAATTATATTTCAAATTTTGCCCCTATTCCTAGAACATTTGTTTGTATTTTATAAATACGTATTTCGACTACAGCAGCCAAATTGAATTGGAAACATATAATTTACACCTAAAGATTACGAAAAATCTGAATGATCAAGAATACCAAAATTGGCTCATTTGGTATAGGCAAATTCAAATTGTCACTAAGCATAAACAAGAAGAAAAAACTACAAAACTTCACAAAAAATTCATGGTTCTCAAACGTAGCTCAAACACGAATAAACTACTTGTAAACTTGACAAACAACAGTTAGTTTATAATCTAAAAAATGAAAAATTCACAGAATCTGAAACCAAATTATTAATACATTAATACTTTCACAAATCAAAGATATTAATTAAAACCAGATTCAGTTTTAATGTCTTTCGATGTAAAAGCATTATACCCAAGCGTCCCAATACCAGACGCAATAAAAATACTAGAAAAATGGCTAACAAATAAAGGAATACCCGCAGATGAAATAAGTGAATATCTGAAACTAACACGGCTTTGCAAGAGACAAAATGTGTTTACTTTCGAAGGTAAATACTACAAGCAAACATTTGGAACAAGTATGGGTAATCCATTGTCTCCGTTCCTAAGTAATATCTTCATGATAGATCTTGAAGAAAAAGCCAAAGAAGATTTCAATTATTTTCCAACTGTATGGTACAGACACGTCGATGATATCTTTACTATTTTTGATACGAAATAAGAAAATCCCCAAACATTTTTAGAGAACTTAAATAAAATGTACCCATCGATAGAATTTACAACCGAAATAGAACAAGGAGACTCGATTCCGTTTTTAGATATAAAAATTATGAAAAATAACGACACTAATAAATTAGAATTCGATATCTACAGAAAACCTACACACACTGAACGATACATTACAGCCGATTCGAACAGCCTACCTCAACACAAAATGGCTGTTTTCAATTTTTTGGTTAACAGGCTATTGTCCAAGAAAAATGACTTTAAAGAAATGAACCACATTCAACAAGTTGCAATCTCTAATGGCTTCGACTCTAACATTATAAATAATTTGGTCCGCAGAACTAAATTTAAAATTGCACGAAACAATTCCACCACACTAACACCAGAAATTGGCCACGTTGAACAAACTAAATGGTGCTAACTAACATACTTCCGCCCATGCACAAATAAAATCACTAGAGAATTGAGGGACCACAACTTTAAAACAGCACTTGTTAGTAAAAATAAAATCAAACAGTTATTGGACACCCCTAAGGATAAAATTAGGAATGAAAAACAATCGGGCATATATGGTGTCAATTGTGAAAGTCGTCGCCAAATCGGTATTCGAATCAAAGAACATCTGGCTCATGTGAAATTTGGGAGAATCGAAAAATCGTGTATAGTGGCGCACGTTATTGAGAACAACCACAAAATTGATAAATCGAATCTAAAACTACTTAAATCGGTACAAAACCGCACAGAATTAGATGCATACGAAAGTATCTACTTATACAAATTGAGAAAACAGATAATGAATTTAGATAATGGCCCAATTCCAAATTCTGATTTAATAAAATTAAACCATTTTCAAAAATAAAAATCCAATACCTGAACGTCAAGGTTAACGTAGATACATTCACATTAGTGACAAAACAAACGCCGCATAGTCTCCAAAGACTACCGCCAATAAATAGGTGGGGCTTTCCACACACCTAATCCAGTAGTCAAGCAACTAAAATAATCCTCAATTCAGATTATACCCTCAGTCAAATCGTATAAAAGGACAGAAGTTTTTTAATATCATTGTGAGACACGCTCCAAATTAGCAACAAGCAACATATCTCTGAATCCATATCCCAGAAATAGGGGCAAAGTTTTGAATATAATTTCAAAAAACCTAGAGTCCTCTTTGATTATTTTAATAATCTTTATGCCTTTGAAAAGTTATTCCAAGATACTCAACACTTTGAGTTTGCCGGATTTCAGTGTTAAACATCTTCAATTCAAGTGGATAGGAGGAAAATTTATTCTTCCTAGTAAACAAGACGGACTGAGTCATCGTGGGATTTATTTTGATTTTCCATAACTTGAAATATTTTCCAAGCCTGGTAACCGGGATTGAAGACAACTCAAAATAGCTTTAGGTTGCCAATAAGAGCAATAGATTGCCGTATAGTCGGCGTAGAGGGCCGTTTCAGTAGCTTGATCCTTCAGGATATCATTTATATAATATAAAAGAGGCGTGGTCCAAGCAAAGACCCTTGATGTACCCCAGCTTTGACACGATATTAATTCGATTTACTTGTGGATATGTTACTCTACTGTTGGATATGAATTTGAGATTTTTGGTTTGATAAATGTAAAATCGGGAATTTCAGGATGTATTTTGGTAAATCGAGTTTGAATAGTTTGTGGATTAATCCATCGTTCTATACCGTATCGAAAGCTTTTTCGATGTCCAAGAGGACCATGCCTGCGGATATATTCCAGTTAAATCTGGTTGAAATGTGGTCAGTGAGTCGGTGAAGCTGAGTCACTGTTGACTGGTTCGATCTGAAACAAAATTGTTGGGGGATTAGCTGTTTGTGGATATCTTCATTCGACTGCAGCCGATTCAAAACTACTTTCTCCGTGACTTTTCTGAGAGATGGCAGCAAACTGATGGATCGGTAGCTTGAAGGTGACTTTAGTTGTTTCCACGACTTTTAAAGCGCTAAAACTTCGCTAAAGCGGATCTCCAGAGGTTGGGAAAATAACCAAGTCTCAGGCACGCACTATAGATATAACTGAGCTGTACAACCGTATTCCAAGATACACCATCATTCCGAATACACCATCATCACCGGGAGCTACGCTTAAGTTTTCTTAAGATGTTTAAAACCTCATGGGGTGGTACGCATTCAACATCGATGGGGTTAATGATGGAAGAACCAATATAAGGATTCGGACACCAGGCGGGCCATTTCTTCATTGTGATATTCGTCGCCATCAGTTAAGCTGTGAGCCTTAGAGAAAGTGTCAGCAAGAAGTTGGGCTTGTCAGAATCCGCGTAGAGGTACCCATTTTCTGACACAAGAGGGGGCAGTCTGTTGGAAAGTTTACGCAAACCCTTTGTAATATTCCATGCATTATTGTCACGAGTGGTCAGAGCCAAAATCTACGCGTCCCACATTTCATCTCTGGTGCGAGTGACTTTTTCTCCAATATCATCTGACATTCGCTGCATGAAGCGTCATGAAGCTCCGGCAGCCTAACTCTTTGCCAAAATTTGCGTAGTTTGTTCCGAGTCCGTTTAAGTCCTAGCATGTCATCATCTAGATAGATAGATAATTACATCTTGGGGTCTAAAAAGTATTGCCCTTTGACCTGATGGTCCTTTGCGCTCCCCCTTCTACTTCAGTCCGACGAGACTCACTTCCCCCATATGTTGGCAATAGCCAGGAGTTAGTTTATCAGGTCTTCCTAAGGCTGGTTCTACAATCGGTCGCTTGTCGGTGTCGGATGTCGCGCGAATTAACTTTCGAGACTGAGCGGAGTTAATAAAAAACAATTATTCACACTTCAAAACTACAAAATTTACTTTACAATAATATTTCAAATGCTTAGTACAACAGAGTAATACAACTGATATAAATATAACACTATGTATTAACAAACAAAAATGGTTGATATGATAATAAAAATATTCATTATATATGTTTTTATGAACGTTCTAGAATGATCTATAATATTATTTATCGATAATGGAAAATTTATAAAGTATTCATTACGTATGTTTTTATAAACCTTCTAGAATGTTCCATAATATTAATTAATGGAAAAATTATTAATTGTTTATAAAATATTGATAAGGTAATATGATACACTAATGCAAATGTTAATGTTACAACTTATAACTCTTCCCGCATGAGAATGTTGTTGGTCTTCCAGGGAAGGCGACAACTCCTAGATTTGGTGATGTTGAATGAGATGCTGTGATATTGGGTACTTCAGGATGATGTTACTTTTGATACAATCTTTTAATTCTGTATATGATGATACGGTTTTTAGAACAACTGTCCCTAAAAGAATACTAAAAGATATATGATAAATATGATGTATTTTCAATAATTTCAACTCTTCTGTATTCTGTAGGTGATTTTCTTGCAAGTTTTCTAGCGTTAAGTCTTGTAGAATATTGGTTATGTTAATATTGTTAAATATTATTTGAAGAGAATCAAATTGATCCCAGTTAAGATATTCTTGACTGTCGTATACCATTCCATTAATAAAGATGCTACAGTTACTGCATTTAACATGTAAAACTCTTTGTATTTCTTTATTGTTGATTCCACATGTTGAATTTAATATGATTGTTTTGTTAGTTGATATAATAAGATTATTGGGTTCCATTAATTATATATATTCTGTTTCGATAGTTTTGAATAGTTCACAATGAGCATCCAAATTTTATAAAATTCTGACTTCACAATTATTGTTTTTGTTTTGATTTAGATTATTTTTGTTACAAATGAAGATTTGATCAATCTGTTTGCAGGGTTGATTTATGAATTTAAAGTGATAGGGTTCATATAGGATATAAGATTTCATGAGTCGGATTATCATTTTATTTTGTATAGGGGTGTTTTTGAGTTGAAGTAATTGAAAGGTTTCGTTGATAAATTGTGGTACTTGTATTGCAAAGATAATATTAGAGTGACTGTAATATGCTTTAAGTTCTAATAATTCATAATCATGTTCAATAGAATGTGTTTTAATTTGTTTATTCAATATTTTTGATATTTGTTCAACTTCGTTGTGGCTTAAAATATGTTTTGAAATAATTTTTAATTTTGCAAAAGATACAGCATCAATTATATTTTCAATATGTGTCTCTAATATTTGTAATTAATTACATGCAGAAAAATAAAACTGATTACTTGATAATTGTTTGTCTATTTCGGTAGTTGTGTTTTTATTTTTAAGTCTTAATGCATTGATAAATTCATGTAAAGCGTTTGCTTCTTTATTGATATATTTAGTTATATTGTCAAAACGTTCAATCATATTTTTATTTAATGTATGTTGGCTTTCAAGGGTTTTAGATAAGTCGTGCTGATTTAGTTCTATTATTGAAATTTGTTTATTTATGTCTTTGGCATCGTTATTGTCCATATTACCAGTGATTGTCTTAATAATTGAACCTAGTCCATCCACAAGTCCGCGTTTTGAGCGTTCATTAACATTAATGATATCAAATCTATTCTTTCACTGTTCGATCCGTGTATTAAGTAGTTGTGGGTTAATATACTTATTATTTACTTCTTTATATCTAATTATAACTTTTTCTAAATCCTCTATATTTTGTTCTATTTCACTAAGTTTTATAATATGAATAAAATTAAAAGATGTTTCTATTATTCTTGCATTTCCAATTTTTAATAAATATATGCCTTTAGTCTTTTGTAGATCGTTAATATGGATTCGTTGTGCAGTTACAATCGCTACAGCGAAGATTATTCTGTAAGGGTTATTTTCTTTTAGGTTTTAATTTTCCATTGTGTATTTTGCGTTTATTAGTTTTAAGTGTTATTGATTGATTTTGTGCGTTTTGTATTTTGTGTTTTATAAAAAGAGGTGTGTTTTTATCTCGCCTATCATTTCGTTCGTATACGGTATCGTTATCATTGAGAGTAGGTATGTCTTGGCGATTAGTATTTATTTTGTCAATATGGTCGTTTCGTTTGTAAAAATGTTTTGTAATTATTTCTTTTATTATTTTAATTTCTTTTAAATGATCTTCGTTGAATTCTGTAGAGGGGTCATTATTAGGATTATTTAAAATTGTTTTGTCTCTAAAGCCCTTTTTTGCTTCGAACGGAGTTAAGTTAGTTCCTGAATGATTGCTATTGTTATAGGTGATTAAACTGAGTTTAAGTTTTTCTTCAAAAGTTTCGTTTTTGTTTTCTCTGTCTATGATTCTAAATATTTCTAAAAGGGTTGAGTGAAATCGTTCTACGGGACTGCTACCTGTACTATTTTTGGTTGTCGTTGTATAATCGTCAATATTATATAGTTTAAGGAATTCTTTTAAATTAATACTGTTCAATTCTTGAGCTGAATCTTTAATAATTTTGCGGGGTATGCCGTTACGTGATACAAAGTCTTTGATAATTTTGTTAATTTCTATAGAGTTTTTAAATGGAAGTATATGAGCTTCTGCGTATCGTGAGTATTTGTCAAGTAATGTTAGGATATGATTTTTATTTAAATGAAATATGTCAATGTGGATAATTTCAAAAGGTTTACTAGGAATTTCTGTTTTGTTGAATTTTAACTTTAAAGGATGTCTTTCATATTTAAGTTCGAGGCATACTTTACATGTAGTGATAAATGATGTAATTTTGGATTTCATATTGTCGAAATAGTAAGTCCGTTTTAAATGTGCTAAAGTTTCGTCTATACCTCTGTGTTTAGATACACAATGATAATCGTTTATAAGTTTGTTTTGATCGTCAATGTTTTGAATGTCTTCTAAGAGGGTCATACGTCTAATAATTCTATATAGTGAGAAATGAAGATCGTAAATATGGGAAATTTTATTGAAAGTATCGTCATCAGTCATTATGGCTGTTAATTTGGCAGGTGAAATGTGTTCTTTGAATATGTCGATAATCACTTTGTCGTCTAAGTCCAATCGTTCGATTGTTTTTCGTGTTCGTGTTTTAAATAGAGTTTCAATATAATTTTTGTCACGTAACCCGGGGTCTATTAATATTTGATTTGAGAATTCGTTTAAGGCACGTTCAGAGATAGATATACCTGGATTCAGATTTTCGTCTGCTGAATGCTGTGTGCTTACTTCTACCTGTTGTGACTGAGTTTCATTAGCATGAATCTCAACACGAGATAATGCGTCCGCATTCGTATTTTTTTTACTTTTTTATATACGATATCATAATCAAACTCTTCAAGTTTTAACCGCCATCGTACTAATTTTGAGTTCCTTAAGGGAAAATAACCATGTAAGGGGTTTATGATCTGTCACAATAGTGAATTTACGTCCGAATATGTACGGTCTAAAGTATTTCGTAGCCCAAACAATTGCAAGGAGTTCCTTCTCAATTGTTGAGTAATTTTGTTCCGTCTGAGTTAAAGTTTGTGATGCGTAACAATTAGGTAGGTCTTGACCAATTTTTCCTTGTGATAAAATAGCACCTATAGCAATATTACTAGCATCAGTCGTCAGTATAAAAGTTTGTTGAAGTCGGAGTATTGTAATATAGGGTCATTACACAAAAGTGTTTTACAATAGTTAAAACATTTGATGTATTCGTCGTTTAAATTTATAGTTTTGTCTTTACGTAAACATGCTGTCATTGGTTTTGCGATTTTTGCAAAATCAGGAATAAACTTTCTGTAATAACCGAGAAGTCCGAGGAAACTTTTGATTTCTTTAGTGGTTTTGGGTAAAGGAAAATTTTTTATGACGTCTATTTTTTTTGGATTGGGTTTGACACCTTCTGTAGTTACAATATGGCCTAAAAATTCGATTCCTTTTCTTAAAAATTCACATTTATCTATCTGTGTTTTGAAATTGTATTGTCTCAATTTGGAAAATACCTTTTGTAGTGATTCTATATGTTCCTGAAGGGAGGTCGAAAAAATTATGATGTCGTCCATATATACGAGGCAACATTTTCCTATCAGTTCTCTGAGCATATTATCCATAACCCTTTGAAAGGTTGCGGGTGCGTTCTTCAAACCGAAGGTCATGCGCGTATATTCGTAATGTCCGTTATCAATAGTAAAAGCAGTTTTTGGAATGTCTCTGGGGTTCATTTCTATTTGATGAAATCCTGACGCAAGATCTAAAGTAGTAAAGAACATACTTTTTCCTAATTTGTCAAGTATTTCTGTAATGTTTGGAAGAGGGTATCTGTCATCAATTGTCTTCTCGTTAAGCTTTCTGTAGTCTACGACGAGTCGCCATTTTCGTTTACCACTAGCGTCTAACTTTTTAGGAACTATCCAAATAGGAGAGGACCAAGGAGAATTTGAAGGTCTTATAATTCCATTGTCAAGTAATTCGTCTATTTGTCTTTTAACTTCTTGTTTATGACATTCTGGGTAACGGTATGTTTTAACAAAGATGGGTTAATCGTCTTTTGTATCTATGGTATGCTTAACTGAATTAGTAAAAGTCATTTTATTAATGTCAGGTTTAAAAAATATGGCTTGAAATTTGTTACATAATTTTATCAAATTTTGTTTCTCATTATTGTCTAAATGATTTATTCTTAAGTTATCCTGTATGTTAGGGTATGCGTCAACGTCTGTATTATAGTAATTATTTCTTTGTAATTTTTTGGTATTAAAATTATTAATTTCCATAAAGTCATTTATGTATTCACATTTTATAGGTTGGTCTACAATAAATTTTGTGTCTGTATCGTTCTTGTTTAAAATGAAAACTTTTGCATGAAAATTTTTGGATTTGTATAGTCCTTGTGGGATAATTACATTATTTTTTATAATAGTATTAGGTATAAACACGTTACAGTCAGTTTTGTCAACGGGTACTAATGTCGATAAATTTTCTTTTGCTTTGATTTTTAATATTGGGGTTTTAATACAAGGTTTATAATAAATTTTATTTTTTGTTGTTTCTGTATAAAATAATGAATTTTTAATATCAATTTTTGCATTTAATTGTTCTAGAGTTCTCAAACCTAGTAATCCATCAAAGTAATGGTGGAATTTGAATATGTAAAATTCCATAGGTTCTTGATTGTCTAGTTCAATCAAATAGTCAACAATTAATTTTTGGTTGATTTTATGTGAAGCTAAGGCAGTAGTAATTTCAATGTCGTTAGTATTATATGTATTTTCTTCATTGGACCATTTAGGGTCTATGTATGATTCTGTACTACCAGTATCTATTAAGAAGCGTAAAGGAGGTTGATTTCCGTTACTAATCAATATATACGGTAGTTTGTTTCCTGATGAGTGATTGAGTTCTATGTATTGAGCTGAGGGCTCGAGGCTTTGATATGAAAATTTTCATCTTTAATTTCCTCAGTGGGTTCTACAAATTGGAATTTTCATCTTGGGAATTATCTGAATAATCAATATTTTCGTTTTCTACATAATAATTTTCGTATATTTGTGAAGGATGACATGAACCAATTGACTCTTGAGTATGCAATTCTTCATGTGTAAAATTAGGGGCTCCTGTTGGTTTAAAGAAATTGTTTGATCTATTTAGCACTTGTCTGGTGTTATCAGATGATGTGTCCATAGGCGTGGGTCTATATGAATTTTTGATGGGTTGTTGAGTTATATTTTTATTTGCTTGTGGTTGGTATTGTAACCGGGGGTAATTATTACTAAACTGTGGGGATTTATAATTTTGAAATTGGTTAGGTGTTTGTGTTGGTTTCGGGAATTGTATGAATGGTCTTTGTTGATATTGTATGGGTTGTGTATTTCTTGTTGGGTATAGTGGTAATGATTATGTAAAATGAAATTGTCTTGGTGTGTATTGTTGCGATTGTTGTTATGGATTTTAAAAATTAAAATTTGGTTTTTGTGTAATTTTGTTAAAAGGCATTTGAGGTTTATGAATTCTCTGTTTGTAATAAATATTTTGTTCTACTTGGCAGAATTTCCAAGCATCCGTTAATTTCACTGGTTTCATAGCTCTAACTGTTGGAGCTATAGGACCACTCATGCCGGAAATGAATGTGTCCAGAGCAACTTTATTATAATAATCGATTTTGTGTTTAACATGAAGTTTATTAACGTTAGCGTCATCTGGAGATATTGTTGGTTGTAAATTTATATTATTTATAATTAAAGAGAGTAATTCATTAACTTCATTATAAAATAATTCTATGGATTTATTTCCTTGTACAATATTACACAAATCACGTAAAAGACTAAATTCGTCCCTTTTGTCAGCGTAATGATTTAATAAAATTTCTTTTATTGTTGCCCACTCTCTTACTCTTCCGTGTTGGTTGAGTATGTTTAAATGATCATGAACTTCACCAATAGTCATTTGGCGTTCTAATTCGTTTGGATTAACCATATTTAAAATATTATTTGAATTAGTTAAATTATTTTTTGAATTATTTAAATTAGAATCTATTCTATTAAACCACTTATTTGATAACTCTGTTTGCGATAAACCGTCGCTAGTACTAGGTAATAACTGAATATTCGATAAACCGTCGATATTACACTCTTAATATTAATGTTGCGTTTGTGTTTTGGGTAAGGGAAAGGCATCAAAATTCTTAAATCGACTTACTGCGTAAATATCGATGAATTTTTCATTCCTCTAGATTTTGACCACGATTTTTCGATAAGCCGTCGAATTTGTACTTCGTTAGTAGTACCAATCAAAATACGTAGCTTTCCAAATACCAATGTGATGATGTAGGGTGCAGTATATCTTCTACATTCTTGAAAGAAACCAATACCAGTTTTGCAGATATTGTGAAGAAAAGTTTTCCGGACCAAAATTTTTCAATAATTTTTTCAAATTTTTCACATAAATCACAGAAAACTATCCTACCGGCTGCGCCAATTAACTTTTGAGACTGAGCGAAGTTAATAAAAAAAAATTATTCACACTTCAAAACTACAAAATTTACTTTACAATAATATTTCAAATGCTTAGTACAACAGAGTAATACAACTGATATAAATATAACACTATGTATTAACAAACAAAAATGGTTGATATGATTATAAAAATATTCATTATATATGTTTTTATGAACGTTCTAGAATGATCTATAATATTATTTATCGATAATGGAAAATTTATAAAGTATTCATTACGTATGTTTTTATAAACCTTCTAGAATGTTCCATAATATTATTTAATGGAAAAATTATTAATTGTTTATAAAATATTGATAAGGTAATATGACACACTAATGCAAATGTTAATGTTACTACTTATAACTCGCGCATGCGCATTTACATGTTAACGGACTTTTAACAGACTGTCGTTGTCGTAAGACGTTGTCGTAGCCAGAGTTGACCAACTTTCAACTTTTTTCGACATGCGACAAACGACTGGATAAGTTTTTGGTTATTTTATCTGTCAAATATGGATGTGTTCAAATTAATTATTATTTTGGTTCGGAAATATTCGAAAACATTTCGATACGCACCGAAATTTTCGCGAACACCACAAGTTATATGCGGTTTTACCCACCACCGTCTTGATTTTCTTTTTTTAACAGCAATCGTATTTTTATTATTTGGATCAAAGCTAACAGTACATTGCTATACATGCGAAATGGTTCATTATCCATTTTTATAATAACTCCCAAATTCTAAATTCTTCTCCGGACCACTTATATTTAGGTTATGGCATACGTAGGTCGCTATGGAATTGTAGAACGCACTCAGATCGATAGGCCGACCAACGACAAACTACAACCGACAGCCAACATACGACACCGACTAGCGACCGATTGTAGATTCAGCCTGAGGGTTTATATATTCGGGGTGAGATGCACCGAATATCCTGTATCTGCTGTAACCCAGAGATTCTCAGTCAAAGATAATGTGGCTGGACGTTTCCTCCTCCTCGCCACACAATGGACCCGTTATGGAGTCCCATTGTGTACAGATGCTTCGGCAGGGGATAAAGCCCGGTAATGAATACGGTAACCTTCCGCATCCTGTTCAACTTCATTGCATCGAGAGACAGCTTCTGGGTTGCACTCAGAAGCAGTATTTTCCGGAGTCCCTGCCGCGATGCATTTTCCCAGTGATCATGGTGTTTAGCATTTGATCACTCGTTGATCATCTGTTTGCATGCAGTCCTTGGAATTCCTAAAATTGGCTCTGGGCCAATAAAGGGTATTTCGACTCCCTTCTTTGCCAAGGCATCTGCTTTTTCGTTTCCTTCAAAACCACTGTGACCCGACACCTAGATGAATTTAACATCATTCCGTTTTGCCTTGACTCCCCTGAAGTGACCTCAGTTTCGGGCAAGGCTTTTAGAGCAGCTTGACTGTCCGAGATAATACATACGTTCTGGTTTATGAAGCCTCTATATAGGTTCCCTCGGACGCAAGCGAGTATGCCGTAGACTTCTGCTTGAAAGACCGTGGCATATTTCCCCAAGTTGAGGCTTATGTTTGCTTTAAGTCTCTCACCGCAGATTTCCGCCCCTGTCCTTTATTCAATTTTGGATCCGTCTGTATACCTGACGATTCCTGTCTTGAGATGTGGTGGTTCTCCTTCGGTCCACATGTCCCTATCACAGACTACACAGAAAGGTTTTGAGTAGGAGTATATTTTGGGAAGTATATCTTTTCCTATTTCAAAAACTGGGTCTGAGATTATTGATGTTCCCACAGACAAAAAACAGTTATAGCAAAACCGTCTATGGACGCTGGATCTCGCTTTAGCTATTATTACAATGCTTAGCGGAATCAGCCCTAGTACCATGGTAGCTGTGGCTGTACTGCTGATGGATCCTGTAATGCACAAATAGGCCAGTCTTTGGATCCTGGATAGCTTTGTGCATGCTGTTATTTGATTAACTTTTGGCCACCACACGAGAGCAGCACAGGTTATAAGACTCCCGACTTTTCCACATGCTCTCTGTAAAACTTGAGAGAAGATTTGCTCTTATTTGTTATTTAATCCAGATGATGGTAGGGTTAGTTGGATGAGTCCAATATTACTGCTAAGAATTTGTTTTCCTGGAGATCGTTCACCGAAGAGGATGGGTAGTTTTATGTTATACACCTTCCATTTTCGTGTGAATGAAATTAGTCTGGTTTTGCCAGGGTTTATTTTCAATTCCTGGTTAATACTCCATTCTTGTGTGAATCTGAAAGCGTTTTGCATAACCTCCGAGATTGTGCAGTCACAGGGTCCTTGAATTGCAATTACAATGTCGATTGCATATCCCTGTGTGTAGTATCCTTCTTGGTTCAGGTTCATCACTAAGCTGTTCTCTGTCAGACTGTACAGGAGTGGGGATAAGACACAACCCTGCGGACATTTTTTGGTGGCTCTGACTGTGACAAACTTTCAAGAAAGGAAGTTTGTATTCTTCTACCTATCTGCATAGAGTTTCTCCACCTGTAAAAGGTGTCTTCTACTCCGTGCCGACTTGCAGAATTAACCATGGAATTGTAAGAGGCATTGTCAAATGCAAAGTCTTTACTCAGTGTAACAAATTTTTTGAACCTTTAGCTATCGAGTGGTGTAATAATATTTTCGATGTAGCTGATATTTTTAAGTCAAAGCAAAAATAGGATGATTTTCAAGAACAATTTACTGTCGAAATTTCGTTGCACCCACAAATAAGACATCAATTTTTCTTTTTGGTACAAACAAATATTAGTGTATACATTTTGTTTACTTTTAAAATGAAATAGTAAAATATCAAGAACAATATTTTTAGGAATTGAAGGAAACTAACTGCTTATATAATATATATATATATATATATATATATATATATATATATATATATATATATATATATATATATATTTATATATATATATATATATATATATATATATATATATATATATATATTAAAAAAATAATTAATAATTAAAAAATTAATTAAATATAATTTCAAAAAACCTAGAGTTCTCTTTGATTATTTTAATAATCTTTATTAATATGGCTTCCCGGTCATGTGAAAACAACGAATTCCGCAAATTAGCGGAAAAATTATACCTACTATCAGTAGATATACATTTTTTAACAAATTACACGGATTATTTCCGAAATTTATACACATCAACACAAACACACTGAGTAAAGCGGCTACTAAATCAATACTAGCTGCTAAAAGAAAATGACTTAATTTATAAATCAAAGCGTTGCATGCTAAACGCAGCCAAATTGAGTTGGAAACATATAATTTACACCTAAAGATCACGAAAAATCTGAATGATCAAGAATACCAAAACTGGCTCATTTGGTATAGGCTAATTCAAATTGTCACTAAGCATAAACAAATAGAAAAAACTACAA
Source organism: Nineta flava (assembly GCA_963920215.1). NCBI lineage: Eukaryota > Metazoa > Arthropoda > Insecta > Neuroptera > Chrysopidae > Nineta > Nineta flava. Next base: position 84,212,947 of record OY986040.1, on the reverse strand, counting down.
AACTTCACAAAAATTTCATGGTTCTCAAACGTAACTCAAACACGAATAAACTTACTTGTAAACTTGACAAACAACAGTTTGTTTATCTATCAAATGAAAAATTCACAGCATCTGAAACCAAATTATTAAATAAAGGCCTAAATTTTGCAATTCAACAAAAACAATGTCCGTCCGAAAGTCTTGTAGTAGATATCGAAACAGGTATAAAATGGAAAGACAAAGCAACAAAAACCCAAATTAGAAAGAATTGCACAAAAATAATAAAAATAATAAGAATGACAATAAGCGCGACAATAACACAAAAACTGTCAAATCACTAAAACAAAGACAGGTACACTATCTAAAAGCGGACAAAGGCAACGCAATTGTAATAATAAGTAAACAAGATTACTCGGATAAAGTCAACAAAATGCTTGACGAAGGTTCATATCGAATCCAAAGAACTGATCCAACGTCTACATTTATAAATGACGTAAAAGATACCATCCACTCATGCCCAAAGTTCATTTCAATACAACTGAAATTTCAATTACAATGTTCAAATCCTACAATACCGCGACTATATTGCCTACCAAAAATTCACAAAAAAGAAGGATCAATGCGACCAATAGTATCAGGCATAAATTCTCCAAGCTAAAAAATTTCAAAATGGTAAGTAACCCAATTTCAATCTCTAAATCAATTCAATTCATTTTCAGTCATAGATAGTATCGAATCAATCGAACAAATCAAAGATATTGATTTACAACCAGATTCAGTTTTAATGTCTTTCGATGTAAAAGCATTATACCCGAGCGTCCCAATACCAGACGCAATAAAAACACTAGAAAAATGGCTAACAAATAAAGGAATACCCGTAGATGAAATAATTGAATATCTGAAACTAACACGGCTTTGAAAATGTGTTCACTTTCGAAGGTAAATACTACAAGCAAACATTTGGAACAAGTATGGGTAATCCATTGTCTCCGTTCCTAAGTAATATCTTCATGACAGATCTTGAAGAAAAAGCCAAAAACTATTTCAATTATTTTCCAACTTTATGGTACAGATACGTCATTGATATATTTTTTTATCTATTTTTTATCTATTTTTGATACGATCAAAGAAAATCCCCAAACATTTTTAGAGAACTTAAAGAAAATGTACCCATCGATAGAATTTACAACCGAAATAGAACTCCGAAATAGAAGGAGGCTCGATTCCGTTTTTAGATATAAAAATTATGAAAAATAACGACACTAATAAATTAGAATTCGATATCTACAGAAAACCTACACACACTGAACGATACATTTCAGCCGATTCGAACATCCCGCCTCAACACAAAATGGCTGTTTTCAATTTTTTGGTAAACGGGCTACCGAAAGTCCCATTGTCCAAAAAAAAATACTTTAGAGAAATAAACCACATTTAACAAGTTGCAATCTTTAATGGCTTCGACTCTAACATAATAAAATAAAGACTACCGCCAATAAATAGGTGGGGCTTTCCACACACCTATTCCTAGACGTGTGGGGAATCAGCAAGGGCGTGAACGAGTCTGCGTGAGCAACTCCACCCAAACCGAAGAAGCCAAAAACCATTGTTGTTCATATGGGTTTAACCAACTTCGAAAAGGTGGAGGCAGCCATAAAAGCGGCAGCTCGTAGCACTGTCCGGTTCACCTTTGGGCCAAAGACTATCAGTGTCCATTGCGAAACGGACAGCGATTACACTAAAACGAAAGAGAAACTGGATAAAATCCAGTTTCCATTCTATTCGTATGGAACAAAAGAGGACCACGAGCCAAAATACGTGGTCCATGGAACGATTCGCCACCATAAAGATGACATGGTGGCCGAAGATTTAAAACGGCAGGGCCTTAAGCCAAATAAGGTCCAGTTACTGTCTAAGGCGGGAGACGGGAGTATACGAGTCTCTCGTCTAGTGAAATTTGAAAAGGGGGCGCAAGCCAAAAGCGTCCTCAACATACGGTGGTTATGTGGCGTGCCTGTAACCACCTAACGATTTGAAAACAAACGAGGGGCCATCCAATGTTACAGGTGTCAGTCCTACGGGCACGGATCACGGTTCTGTCGTGAGGTTCAACGCTGCGTGAAGTGTGGCGAAAACCATGATTCACAGGCTTGTGTGCTCCAGAGATCGGAACTGGCGAAGTGTTGTAATTGCAACGCTTCCCATCCGGCGAGTGCCATGAATTGCCCCACAAGACTGGCATGTTTAACAAAAAATGGCTCCGAGAAGATCCAGCAGCAGCAGAGGAGCGAAGCGCAATGCAGCTTCGGGCGAGCCCCTTTGGCGACCATCCCCCACGTCTTCGGCTAGGGAATACCCCCTCGTAGAAAAGAGGTCAACGAGCCAAGCAAAGGTCCAGCAGCGCAGAGCAGTAAATCATCGGCAGCAGCAACATCATCGAAGAAGTTTGTCCCGGCCCCAACTCCAACCGCAAATCCGTGGACAACGAAGAGAGCATCCGAAAAGGAGGTAATAGACATTTTGAGTACCACCCCCATTTCACCCCATAATCCTTTCTTAGTCGAAGCCCTCGAAGGACCTACATTGTCTCCAACTCCATTGGAGCCTGATGCAGGAACTAATTCGACTTTCGACTTCATGACCCTCCTGAAACACAGGATCGAAGTGGAGAATGCATGGAAATCATGCGAATCGGATTCAGAAAAACTTCTTGTGTTTTTCAGGATGACATCTCACCTCTTTGAAAATGGCGCCCCATCCCTCTTCTAGATCCAACATCCCAGTTCTACGATGGAACTCTCAAAGTATCCATCGCAAACTTACCGAGCTTCACTCATTTCTTCAGATCCAGGTGGCTACCATCAGCGAAACTTAGTTAAAGCCGGACAAGAGAGCTCGAATTCCTGACAAATTGTAGTAATAAAGTCACATCTTTATAGAATCCCCCCGATAGACTTTTACAGGGAAAAGATATTGACCGCATTTTAAGGACTCATGATCGCGCTGTGATCATGGGTGAGTTTAATGCGCGCCATATATCTTGGAAATGTATGTCTAACAATGCTAGCGGGAACGCACTCTACGCGCATTCCCTCAAACGTAACTTCATTGTTGCGTACCCAGAGGACCCCACTTACTATCCCGATGCTGAGCACCGCCCTCCTCAGACCATTGACTTAACGATACTCAAGAATTGTGACCTTCTACCGGACCCAGATGTTCACTTGGATTCGCAAAGCGATCATCGCCCCATCACTTTCACCCTAGGTGAAATGAGGGGCGCTGCTACTTTGCGAACGCAATTGAGCTTTGAGAAAGTGGATTGGAAACTTTTCAAACAGTATCTTATCGTTAAAACTTTGATCACTCCACAGATCAAAACAACCGACCAAATAGATTTAGAGGTTAGTAAACTGACGAGTAATCTCGTAGCTGCTACCGAAAAATCTATTCCTAGGAAAACTCGATCCATCGGCTTTCAACTTAAATTAGATGATGATACACTACGACTCATTAGGACTAGAACAAATTACGTAAATTTTGGCAAAGAGTTAGGATGCCTGAGCTTCATGACGCCATGAAGCGAATGTCAGCTGATATTCGAGAAAAAGTCACGCGCACCAGATATAAAATGTGGGATGAGAGGATTTCGGCTTTGACCACTCGTGACTATAGTGTTTTTACCATTGCTAGAAGTTTGCGTAAACGTGCCAACAGACTGCCCCCTCTACTGTCGGAAAATGGGTAACTCTACCCAGATTCAGACAGAGTTCAACTTCTTGCTGATACCTTCTCTAAGGCGCACATCTTAACCGATGGCGACGAATATCACGATGAAGAAACGGCCCACATGGTGTCCAAATCTTTGGAAAATATTCGCTCTTCCGTCATTACCCCAATCGATGTCGAATGCGTATCACCGCAGGAGGTTTCAAACATTTTAAGGAAACTTAAGTGTAAGAAGTCTCCCGGTGATGATGGAATAACTAACGTTGTTCTTCGTTATCTTCCTCGGAAGACGGTTGTTCAGCTCAGTTATATCTATACTGCGTGCTTGAGACTTGGTTATTTTCCTGACATTTGGAAAGCTTCCAAAGTGCTAGCTCTTCCAAAACTGGAAAAACAACTCAAGTCGCCTTCAAGATACCGACCCATCAGCTTGCTGCCATCTTTCAGCAAGGTCATGGAGAAAGTAGTCTTAAACCGGCTGCAGTCGCACAAAGATATCCACGGACAAATAATTCCCCAACAGTTTGGTTTCAGATCGAACCACTCAGTCAGCTTCACCGGCTCACTGGCCATATTTATTCTGGATTCAACTGGAATAAATCCACAGGCATGGTCCTTTTGGACAGCGAAAAGGCTTTCGATACGGTTTGGCACGATGGACTTATCCACAAACTTTCTGAATTCAACATACCTACCTACATCCTGAAATTCCTGATTTCCTATTTATCGAACCGAAAATCCCAAATTCATCTCCAACAATGTACATCGAACCAATATTGTGTCAAGGCTGGTGTACCTCAAGGCTCCTTGCTTGGACCCCTCTTTTTATATTATATAAACGATATCCCGAAGGATCGAGCTACCGAAACGGCTCTCTTTGCAGACAAAACACCAATCTACTGTACTTCATGGCAGCCGAAACTTATTTCGAGCTGCCTCCAGTCCCGCCTATCCACGCTTGAAAGCTATTTCAAGAAGAGGAAAATCAAAATTAATCCTACGAAGACTCAATCCGTCTTGTTCACAAGAAAGAATAAATTTTTTTCTTACCCACTTGAATTGAAGATGTTTAACACTGAAATCCAAAAGACTCAAAGTGATGAATACCTAGAAGTAACCCTTCAAAGGCAGTTGAATTGGACGGAGAACGTTAAAAAACGCCTTGCCCTTGGAAACGCTTCCTTTGCTGGGTTGTACCCACTACTCAACACTAGGAGTAGGTTGGACGAACGTCTGAAACATCGACTTTTCAAGTCATGTATCCGGCCAGTACTCACGTACGCCGCCCCAATCTGGTCGAACCTTCGCAGCTTGCGAAAATGCAAAAATTTCAAAATTTCGTTGTCTTCGGGCGATTTTGAAAGTCCCCCTACGATATCCGGCTGAAGCACTACACAGAAAAACTAGGCACCCCACAATCAGAACCTTCATCCAAACCATTTCGAAATCCTATTTCCAATCATCCCGCAAAAATCCTTTCCCGGAAATCAATGAACTGGGTCAATTTGATCCGCGTGCTTTTCAGGAAACGACACCGCATGCCACATTTTTCTTTAAGGTCTAGTTTTAGGGACGGCTTATCCGTCCAACTTAGGTTAATTTTAGATATCAATGGTTTTTTTATACAAGATTTTTCCATTTAAGAAACGTTTAAAATGTTTAAACGTAATATGTTTGTAGATTTCGATGTATTTATTTAATAAGATGATATATTATAGGTAAAGCTTAGGCTAGGTACTATAGATTCTAAGGCGTATTATATTTTAACTTCGTAAACTGACGATATTAATAAATAATTTTCAATTCAATTTCAATTCAATGTCATTGTGAGACACGCACCAAATTAGCAACAAGCAACATATCTCTGAAGCCATATCCCAGAGATAGTAACGATTAGCTAATTCATACTGATGATGACTACATTGTAGTCGAAATACGTATTTATAAAATACAAACAAATGTTCTAGGAAAAGGGGCAAAATTTTACATATAACATTTTTCTTGTTTCTTTTAAACATGTGCTTCCGTGTTCATTTATAAGTTGAGTCAGAAACGAATCTCGAGACTATTTGTAAAAGGTAAAAAGTCAAATTACGAGGTATTTGAGACAAGCTTATTTCTCCTTGACTTGTACGCAGTTAGTAAATATATAAAATTTCATTTAAATATATCAATATTCTCCAAAAAAATTCTAAAAACAGCTAAACAGACAAACAGGTGGGACTCTGAAAGTAGGCAACGTGTAAGACATTGGTGTAAGAGTTTGTTTAAAAAATAGATCTAGACGTTTCACACCTAACACGAGCAAAAATCGGTCGCCTTGGTATTTATTTGAAGGTTGATATATGTGACAATCGTGTAATATGAAGGGTAACAAGGGAGCGTACTATTCCCTGTGTGTGACTCGTTTCATCTATATCTATATATATATATATATATATATATATACATAATACATACATACGTACATAAATACATATATAATTAAATAAAATTTAAGTGTCTGTTTGTAATGTAAAAATAACAAGTTTTTACTAAATGCATATGGATGTGTATACGGTACTTTTAGCAAAAAAACAATTTAAAAATTTTTTGTCTGCCTGTCACTTTATTTATTCCTGCTAATCTTCAAAACGGCTGGACCGATTTTGACGGGACTTTTCCTGGCAGATAGCTGACTATAAGGAGTAACTTAGGCTATTTTTATTTTAGAAAAATAATTAGGATTCCGCGCAAAAAAATTATAATCCATGAAATTGTAAACAATCTCTCAAATCTACAGCGTCAGCGAAGCGGGCAGAGTATGGCTAGTTATTACTATAAACGCTCAATCTATTCCAACCTTTAAACTGACAGTATTTCTTCAACCCTCTCTTATAACGTACAATACTAATATATAGAAAAATTGAATATAGGTACATGCCTACCTAACATTTATAATAGTTTTTCAAACATTTTTAACATTTATAATAGAGAATTTCGCTTGTATTGTTTTCAAAACCCTACCATTTTCTTCTTGACATGTAATGTTCCATGTATAATTACTTTTTAATAATTTAAACATTTTAAATACCAATTCGCCTTCAAATATATCAATTAGGTCAAATTTGTTATCATTATTATTAAGAAAATAAAAAATTTAAATGGTTTTTTTTTATAAGGTCCTAAGGACCACAAAAGTTGATGTCACTTTTTTTAAATTTTATAATTGATTTGTGACTATAAGATTCGTTTTTAGAAAAAATTGAATCAGTTATTTTGAAAAGAAGTCAACTATATTTTCTAAAAAAAATTTTTTTATGCTAACTGGTTCTCTAAGTATAAGAATATTCAAATCGTATATATTCCTGTAAATATTACGGCTACAGAAAAAATGGTTTGACCGGAAAATGAGTTTAAAATGATCGAAATGAAATTGGCTATGCTTTCGATATATGATAGTTAAGTTTCATTGGTAGACAAGTAGGGAAAAAAAATTTTGATTTTCCGTAATATTATTTTAATATTAAAAAATTCATAATCATAATCGAAATTGTAGATTATAAATTTTACTGGCAATTTTTTTGTTACTCTAATCTTTTCAGTTATATTTGCGCTTTTAATGTTTTAATCCGAAAACGCAAATCTTCCTGGAATAATAAAAAACTTTGTCAATATAACAATCATTAAGATGGACCTGTAGTGTACTTATACTAGACTTTTACTTCAATATCTAGTCATCTTAGTGCAATACATACGTATCCAGGTGACTAATCGTAACCACTAACAAACTGGCATAACTAGGTATATTCCTTTTTCTCTATTTAAATTCCTTTTTTAATTTTAAAAATACAATATTGATATTATTTTAAATTTTTGTTTTAGTTTGAAATGGAGCCAGACAATAAAATATTTGATTACGCTGTCCGACAAAAACGTCAACAATCTTCTTCCGTATCATCACCTGTAATTGATGGTTTGTTTAATGTAAGTATACAATATTGGAAATAAAAACTTTTCGATAGGATTTAACAGCTATTTTTAAATTTTACCATAATTTTTCATGATTTCACTCCTTATATATTTAGCCATATTAGAAAAACTTGTCTAATTACAAAAAAACAGAGTAATAGAACAGATCGGGTCTACGCCGAAGATTTTTCGTGAAATCAGCCTGCACATTATCCGCAGACGTTTGGATTGTCGCTGGGCGCTGTATGCCCGATGAGCCGGCTTCATAATTACTTTGCGCCGTTTTTTCATTTCTTTTATGACGCTGCCGTAGCTTTTCGCATTTGTTCGGGACTGAAAATTTGTCTCTGATATGCGTTTTTTATAATTCCAAGCATATGAGACCAGTCATATAAGACGAAATCTTTAATGTTTTTGTAATTTTCAATTTGATTTCCAGGCAAATATTTTTTATTGTTGTCAATGACTTCCCAATCAATGTCCTAGTGAAACGCTGTACCAATTAAAAAATTTACACAAAGCTTAAAAAAGCGCATACGCCAAAACAAATACACGTGAAAGCAAAGACATGATCTATCTGTTGTAGGCTTAACTATTGTAAACGCATTATTAGTCTTGAAGTTATTGGCGATTGAAATCTGACGGTATTTTTTTTATGAAATTAAAAGTTTTGTCCCGACTTTGTATCGGTTGAAAATGGATACTAACCGCACAAAAAACGTATTAGTATACGTGTTCATAAAATATACTAGTTGGTCTATTTATGCTTTTTCTTCCGTTCGTTCATCCCTCCACTCGTGACGAAAACTCAAAAAAGAAGACAGATACGAATTGAAATATTACTCTTATATATATATATATATATATATATATATATATATATATATATAAACATATATATATATATATATATATATATATATATATATATATATAAACATATATATATATATATATATGACAGAATATAATTTTAATATATAGTTACGGAAATTGTTTGATGAACACCTGATGGAATTTTTTGTCACATTCATACACAATATTTTTGTGTAAATTAAACCTTTTTTTAACCCGACTTCAAAAAGGAGGATGGTTCTCAATTCGTCTGTAATTTTTTTTTTTTTTTTAATTTGTGTTACCTCAGAACTCCGTCATTTATGAACCGATTTTGAATGTTTTTTTTGTTTTAAAGAAATTGGTTTCCCATTGGTTCCATTGTCACCAAATCGCATTCTGATGACGGGATCTCCGGGAAATCGAGGAAAATCCTCATTTATATGTGATAACCGATTTCTGTGAATTTTGTTTTCTTTTTTGAAAGGGTATACTCATTCATAATGGGAAAATAAGAAAATTTTTTTAAAAACCGACTTTAAAAAAATTTTTTACAAAAAAAAAAACCGACCCCAAAAAAAAAATTTTTACAAAAAAAAAAACAAAATGCTTGTAAAAAAACTGAAAATCTCTTATAAAAAAATGCACTAAAAATTAAAAAAAAAAAAAAAAACGGATAAAAAAAAGTGTGCACTAAAAATTCACTAAAAATTAGATGATCGTTTAGTAGGTCTACCCATATTTAGACAAATAAAATCAGTTATTGAACTTCAAAGTCACTAAAAAGCGAGAAATAAAACCTATTTTGTCAAAATGGAAACCCGACTTCTAAAATCAATTATTCTATAACAAAAGATGCACTAAAAAGTAAAAAAATAATTGCATATTCTTGTGCTAAGTTGAGTTCACCAAAGTAAAAATTTAAAAATATATATATACAATTTTTGTTATTTTTGGAGGCGGTGTCCAAAAGTTATGTGAATTTCTCTATGCTGACACCGCCTCCAAAGATAACAATAATTGTACAAATATATTTAAAAATTTTTACTTTGATGAACTAAAATTGGTACAAGAAAATGCAATTATTTTTTTACTTTTTAGTGCATCTTTTTTTATAGAATATTTGATTTTAGAAGTCGCGTTCCATTTTGTCAAAATAGGTTTTATTAAAAAAGGCAATTATAATTTTTAAAAATTCGTTACGCAGGAGTTGCGTCAACTTAGCTAATTTCCTTAGAATACATAAATCACTCTCTAGCGGTCATAATTTTAGTGTGATCAAAATGTAATATAATATCTGATATGACTTTAGTATTTTCAAAAATTAAATTTATTAATAGCCAAAATAGGACGATATATAACGATTATAGCTTATAGTTACTATGGAAACGACAATCAAAATTGACATTTAAAAATTAAAAAAAAAATCCACACAAATTTTAACCCACTCCAAAAAAAGGAGGAGGAGATTCTATGTTCGACTGTTAAGTAATGTAACAACTAACTGACTTAAATGTTTGAATACCCAGTATGTACTGAGTTGTATATCAATGATTAAATTGTTAACAATTCTGCGTATTCGAAATGTTAACGATTCTTTCCGAGGAACATATAATCGCAAATTATGAGATAACTATTGAGTTTATGAAATATTTTTCAAACAAAACTTGTTTATTTTAAAATGAAGATTTTTTGTTAACAATTTTTTTTCTATCTCTTACGGTTTCAAAGATGTATATATACCCCTACACCCCCTGAGTGAAGGGAAGCACGTTCCAATGGTTTCAAGGATAAGCAATTTTGCCCAAATATAGTCCGATTTCGCCCATTAAAGAACATGACCTTACTTTTTTTTAACTAGAACACATTTCAGCTCGTTATTTCTTTTCGTTCTTGGGTTATCGTGTCCACAGGCAGACAGATGGACATGTGGAATTGGCCAAATTTTATGGACACGTATACAAAATATGTCTGCGATCAATATTTTTAAGCATTACAGTCGTGATCAAACTTAATATACCTTGTATATTTACATATACTAAATTATACGTAATAGGTTTGGGCAAGAATTGTCTTATGGATTAAATCTGTAAATTGTTATTTTTAGCTTTTTAATAAAGTGACTTTTTGTTTTGAAGTCGGTTGATTTTTTTTAAACAAGTTTTTTACAATAAAATATATATCATGTATTCGTGTCAAACAAACACAAAATATTCAATATCCCTCTTACTATTAGAATAATCGAAAAATGTATCAGGAGTAAAGTAGAAAATCAAGTTTGCTACAATTCATTAAGTGCTCATTTTTCTCAAACTCTAATATGAACAGAGATATCTAGAATTTTAACTTTCAAATTGTAAATATTTCTGTAAATGTTAGTGTAATAGAAAAATGATTAGAAACAAAATTACAGTAAAACTTAGTAAATACAACTTAACTCCTGTTAAATTTTTCGATTTTTCAAAAATTAAATGAGATAGTCAAATTTTGTGTTTCCCCCTCCTTCTAAACCCTCTTTCCCCTCGTCCGATTTTACCCATTAACGAACTTGACCATTAGAATACCAAAAGCGCCTCAAATACCAAATTACATTCCAATCGGAATAAAACTGTGACCGCTAGAGAGTCCACAGGCATTTTAAAAAGTACATATATATATATATATATATATATATATATATATATACAAATTTTAGCGATAGTGATTTTTAACATCTAATAGGTAGGATGGATGGACATTTGAAGAAATTTTTACGAAATTCCAATAATGGTGCAAAAACCATAGTTGCATTTCTTTTGGAGGACATTTGCTAATAAACGGTGTAGATATAGACCAGCGCCAAACCGATTTTGAAAAACCAAATTGTGGAGAAATTCTTAACAGTATGTTGTTGGTCGGAAAATTTAGTATAATTATAAGTTAATGAAAAAAAATGATGTGAACTGAAATGGTCGTAAATAGTGATTTTTACGATTTCTGACTAAGTTACACATTCTATCGGAAAAAATAAAATGTAAAATTTGTAGATAATTAAAATGTCTACAACTTTTGTATTTACCAATTTCCAACATAACCTAAAATTTATGGAGAAAAACGCAAAAAACCGATTTTTTTGTTTTTAATTTTTGTCAGCAACAAAAATTAATCAATTTCGATGAAAATCACTGAAAATATAGATTTTTATGTGTTAAACAAGCAGTTATTTTTTTGAAGCGAATATTCGTATTCCTATTAATACAAATATATTCATATTTGTATTTTTTACGAGTTACAATTGAAAAAAAGCCGAATTTTCGAACCAAAAATTTGGTTAGTAAAATTTCGAATTTTTAACTTTACCAGTGCTCATTTTTTTCTTTGTAACCTCAACTTAACGATGAAATAAATAAAAAACATTATTTGTATGAAGAAATATTGTTTAAAACGATCTGAACCAAAATATGATTTTTTCAAGATCAATTTTTCAATAAATGCTATGAATTTTCATTTTTTGACATATGGTGGTTTAAATTAATGCAAAAGAGTAAATTTCGTGTAATACTAAACAAACTTTACGAAATTATACTTTGACTATTTTGAAATTTTCTTGAAATTTTCTGTGGTGCCTTGTTTAAATAATAACCGTACATTTAAAACATTCAGGAAATGAGGGCATCAGCTCATGATAATGTTTAAAAAATCTTTCCACATTTCTAATAAAAATATTTTATTAAAATATAAATTAGTTGCTCATGGTAAACAGTAAATGAATAAGATTTGCAAGTTATTTAAATTGAATTTTCTTTGAAGGGTTCTCTCCATCGTTAGAATTGGTGTGCTTCCGATTTCTTCAGGTTCGTCTAAATCTTGTAGATCTTCGGATTCTTCGTCATCAATTAGATCTTGATTTTCAGCATTAATTGGATAACGTGTACCGTCTACGTCTTCTAGATCTTCTGAATCACTTATTTTTTCGTACGGCTATGTTTCAGAATTCGAACAAATTTCGGATCCGTGACAATTTGAGCATTGTAAGCCATGCTTGCGGCAGCCACATCTTCGATTATCACAACCTGTTTCGTAGCTGCAGCAAATAGTTTTCAATAATGTCTAATAATAACAATAATAATGCACCATAATTTCATACGCCACCATAAAAAGTACAACGTTATTATTGAAATATTTCCTGAATGTTTTCAATGTACGGTTATTGTTTAAACAATGGTTTCAGAAATTTTCAAAATAGTAAAAGTATAATTTAGTAAGAGGATAATTTAGTAAGTCGGCGAGGTAGAGTACATCTTGGTAAGATGGATCTGCAATATGCTCGAAATGAGGTACATTACCACAACTTTAGGGGAACAATCGGTTAGAGGCTTTGTGAGTACAGGATGCCGCTGGGTGGAGTTCTTTCGCCATTAATGTGGTGCCTTATCGTGGATTGCTTATTAACCCGTTTCAAGGAATTAGGGATATTTGCTCAAGGCTACGCTGATGACATATCTATACTTGTCAAAGGCACTACCTATGATCGAGGGCACTTCCTATGAGACGAGGGCACTATCTATGATCTGATGTAACAAGCGCTCTCGTACGTGGAGCGCTGGTGCATTGACAAAGAACCCTCTTTCAAACCGGAAAAAACGAGCTGTGTACTGTTAACAAAGAGACGTAAAGTTGCTCAACGGATGATCAGCATATCTGGAATTCAAATTACACAAACCAGAACGGTTAAGCATCTGGGAGTCATCCTGGATGCAAAACTGAACTGGATTCTCTTCTGGATGTACAGGAGAGCATTTGGACAGTCTTGGGGACTCCAAACTCACATGGTGCACTGATTATTTACAATGATCGTAAAGCCAATGCTCACATTTGGCTGTGTAGTATGGTAGACAAGAACCTCTATGGCTGTAGCCAGGAAAAAATTGTATCACCTGCTCAGAGTCGTATGCCTTAATGTCACTGGAGTCATGCGAACAACTCCTACTGCTGCGCAGGGCGCGCTTCTAGGTATTCCGCCGATTCTTTTAATGATTGAGGCGGAGGCCATGACAGCTGCCTATCGAGTTAGGAGTTGCAGACAGTGGCACTGTAGGACAAACATAGGTCATGCGAGTATAATGAACAGGTTGGAGACTGTGACTCACCTTGTGGAAATGGCACAGGTTCTAATGTTCCGATTCATCGTTTTGACCGCAAATTTCGGGTAATCGTTCCCTCCCGTGAGGAATGGGGTCGAGATGTACCTAACTATTCACCCCCTCCCGGACCTTATCTTTATACGGATGGGTCAAGGGCTGGATATTTATCTGGCACGGGGGTTTATGGACCTAGAATAAAAAAATCTATTCCTCTGGGTTAATATGCGTCGATTTTTCAATGGGAAATCTTCGCCATGCTGAGAGGTGCCCAGACGCAGAAAAAAGAATAAGACATATATAATCTACAGTAAAAATAATGGTCTATCTTCTTTTAATATATAAATTTCTTTTAATATTTAAATTATGAAATTATTATTTTTAAGCTAAGACTATGCTTCTCTACTATTCCAGCGGCGAATCAAGAAATTTTTCACTGGGAGCGCATATATACAAATATGATATATTATAAATGGTATTGTTGTAGCTTAAGGACGTTCCAACACTATGTTATATAGTACAAACACATAAACACACATACACATAGACAAATACACTGTTCACATATACAAAATAATGTTGTTTTGAAGAAAAAAAAAAAATTTAAACTTTTATATTTCGAAAACCAAACGGTAACACACGATTTTAAAAAAAATTTATTTAATAATTATTTAGCTTGACTCTCCTAGTTTTTTTTTTCAAATTCTGTCGAGTATTTTTTCTAATACAACAGATAATAGTTGGGCGGGCATGAAGTTTTACATGCTCAAATGAGAGAGAGTGAGACAGAATGATAACTTTGATATTAATTCTCTCACGTTTTAAACGGTCAAAAATTCTGGAACTTCGAGGTTTATTAGAAAACGTTATTTTTAGCCTGTGAAAAAAAAGAGCAAAATCTGTCGAAAAATGGGGGTATGCTGGAACATCCTTAAGGAGCAAAGAAAATCTAATATTCGAAAAATCCAAAAATTTATAAGAAGTAAAGTTGTAGGTACTAAGATTTACTGTAAGTTTATTTCTTATCATGTTTTCTGTTAGACTAATATTTACAGAAATATTGACGGTTTAAGTTTGAAAATTAAATTCCTTAATATCCCCGTACACATTAGAGTTTGAGCAAAAATGATAAGGTGATGAGTTGTCGCAAATTTGATTTTCTACAACTATATTATTATTCCTTATGCATTTTTCGATTGTTCTAATATTAGAAGAGATATTTTATATTTTGTCTTTTCTTTTTTCTTTATGCTCCCCTTTCCCCTTGACGTATGTCGTTTATTAATAAAATTGGCCTGACAAATACTGAAATCATATACGACTTTCATTTTGATCAGACTAAAATTGTGACCGCTAGAAAGTGATTTATGTATTCTAAGGAAATTCGATTTGATGAAGCAGTTCCTGCGTAACGAATTTTTTTATAATCAAGTCAAAGTCAAGTTTTCGTTGTTTTTCTTTAGAAAATGTGTCAATTATATTTATAATGTTATTTTCATTGTCAATATTTATATAGCGGCAGTCGGTTTTCGACTATTTTTAGCAAAATATTGTCAGATTGTCAAAATCCTGACAGATTTTTTAAAGAAAAACAACCAAAACATGACTGTCTTGATTATAAAAATAAAGTATACTATTAATTTGTTGTAATATGATGTTATTTTATTCCTTTAATTGTTATAAAATTTAACTTTGTTCCTTAAGGACGTTCCCAAAGACCAGTCGTGTTCAACTTAAAAAAAATTCCATTATGTGAACTACAATAGATCAAATGAAATATTGTAAACATATATATTGAAGTACTGTATTATATTTTGCCGCTGCTTGCATGCGCAGAAATTCAAAAATACGTTCAGTGCGTCGTTTCTCCGATAGGTTAGCTGTAGGTTTTTGTAAATAAAAAATTAATTTTTATAATAAATCAAATATTCTGTTTTATTGATGAATACTAATAAGCGTTAAGTTAACGTAATAAATAATAGATAATTATCAATTTTGTATAATTTAACATGTATTATTATTTTTTACCGACTAGTAATTTCTTATTACTTTTTTTTTTTTAACACTTTAGATTTGGCGAATTTTGATTTTTTTTTAAATCTAGGACTTTTGCGATAATGTTTTTATTTTGGGTTATTCGCGGCTTGTTATCATCTAATTTTCCCGTAAATAATTTTATAATAGCATTTTCACCTTCTTCATTATACTTTTTTTTTAATTATCACATGAAACATCATTTAAAACTAGTTTTTTGCATATGTTATAGCAAATAAGATCTTTTAATTCAGCCAACATTCGTAAATTGATTCTACTTTAATCAGACTTGCATAATTCTTGCAAATAATAATCACAAGTTCTGTACGAATTTAACAAATTTTTTTGTAAATTCAAATTGTTTATCAAATTTTGTAGATTGCGACATCGTGAAACTCTTGCTCATTATGGTCACTAGGGTCTAGGAAATCTTTGCTTAAAGTTTCTAATTTTAATTGACCTGGACCTCTTCTATTAACTAAAACGGTTCGGAATAAAGTCAACGTATCCACAAACCCTGAAATCAAATCTAAAATTCCGGGTACTTTTGCATTCGCTATAGCTCGTAAAAGTCGTGTAACATCAAACCGGGCATTATAAGCTACTAGCAAACAATATTTTTGCCCATTAAATAATTTATATAAAAATTGTTCGAAAGATTCCAAAGCATTCAAAATTTCAACTTTTTAAGTTTCAACTTTATTATCTTTAAAGAACAAGTCTCCATGTTTTTGGTAAAGTTGAGTAACAGCGCTGGCTGACGGTGAAATTTTGGTCTTGGTATGTACGTTGACATTGAAAATTTACAATCACAGATGGCTGCAATTTGTAAAATGTGTGCATTTGCAGCAAACCCGGTGGTTTCGATATCAAAATATACGAATTTTGTCTTATCTTAGTTTACATTATTATTATTATCATAGTTTTTAGATATGGAATTAATTAATCCGCTCATTCCACAATTACTTTGATAAGTAATACCTTCATGCTTTTCGGTTCTTTTCCTCAATAGTTCTCTTTTTTTTCAGTTCAAGTCGTCTCAGTTTCTTAGCTTTAGAATGACTAAGAATTGCTCGCTTCTTACGTTTAGAAAAAAATGTTTGGGGTAGACCACCCTTATCACTTAGGGGTATGAAAAATAGATTACGACTGATTCTCAGACCTACCGAATATACATATAAAATTTCATAAACGTAGATCAAGCCGTTTCGGAGGAGTATGGCAACTAACATTGTGACACGAGAATTTTAAGTACAATATTACAAACTTACCTAGGACTACGGTTGTTAACTAAATTACATTTAGTACTAGTTTCACATATTATTTTGAAGTAAATATGAAGTCCTTCTCTCTTAAAATCTTTTAACTCTTCCATGTCTAAAAGACTTTTGCAGCTGGTACATTTGAGGTTCTTTGCTAATTCCCCCAATGTCACTATACAGTTTTCATCGGGAATTTCAGAACTTGTTTCATTGAGTGTAGTTTCGATTTTTTTTGCCTCAGACATACACACAAGAGCTTTAACTATTTTATCAATGTTTTTTTTTTTACGAATCTACCATTCTTCAAACGGGAACTCATTATTATTTTATTTGCACTATCCAATATAAAAAAATAACCTTCAAAAATTTTACAGCATGTCAACAGTATAAAAATAATCTAAGTTAGAATGACATGTTGCCGGATTGGAGAAACGACGCAATGAACGTATTTTTGAATTTCTACGTATGCAAGCAGCGGCAAAATATAACTGTTTGATCTATTGTAGTCTACATAATGGAATTTTTTTTAAATTTGAGTATGTAAACAATATTTATAAGATAACTAATATCGCTTGCTTATGTTATTTTTGTAGAAATATATTTGATATATCTTCAATTACTTATTCTCAGTTTTTTAAAAGAATCTAAAGAAAATTACTATTGATATTTAATAAAACGTGTGTGACAATATCAATCGGGGTATGTTTTATATGATAAACATACAAATTTTAACTGTCAATATTTACAAATTTAGTACCGTAAGGTCCATTAAAAAAATATTCTAGGTGTGGAAGATACTTTTAACTACATATATTCAAAAATGCAGAAGACTCTGAAGAAAACTGATTTTCTTGAGAACGTCCTTAAGCTACAACTTACCATATATAATATATCATATTTGTATATATGCGCCACCCGTGTAAAATTTCTAGATTCGCCCCTGGAAAATAAAAATCTGTTATTGTTTTTAACAAGTATTTATTATGATAACAAGTATTTAACAAGTATTCTGTTTTCCTAATCTTTCAAAATAAATATTTTCTGCCTATCCGTTGCTTACGTTACCGGAATTGATTATTTTGAATTTGGAAAGGAGCCCGCCTGCTTTATTTTTGTGCGCACATTATTTTGGAGGTTTTGGTTGTGGCTTAAAGTATCATGTCTTTGGGTGGTCTCGTTTTGTTCTAATGCATTGTATTCAATTGGATGTTGTAGAAACATGGGAGAATCTTGGAAGGAAGTGGAGATATACATATATGTATATATATATATATATACATATATGTATATATATATATATATATATATATATATATATATAGATATAGATATACTTATATATAAATATATATATATATATATATATATATATATATATATATATATATATATTTATATATATATATATATATATATATATATATACATATATATATATATATATATATATATATACATATATATATACATATATATATATATATATATATATATAAATTTTACAGGCGGTGATTTTCTACTAGGTAGGATCGATGGACATTTGAAGAAATTTTTGCAAAATTTAGAAGTCGGTACGAGACCAATAGCTTTATTTCATTTCAGGAAATTCTCTAATAATTAGTTTGCTAAAATTTATTTCATGAAAACGATGTTCAATTTTAATTAGAAAAAAACACAAGTGTAAACAACAACTAATTGAGTTAATTGCTTAAATACCCGGGATATACTAAGTTTATTTACCAAAATGTTTTTAATAGAAGTTGTTTATTCAAAAAAATGGGACAGTGTTTGTCTTTTTTTGTATCTCTTACGGTTTCTTAAGATTGATATTTTCCCTCTTGGCTGCGGGGTTAACCTTGTTTACTTTGTCCATTCACGAACTTAAAGTTATGATATGCAGATATGACTTGAAGATATGCACAAACCGTTTACGGCTGTCGTGCATGTTAAAAATCTCAACTTTCATTACGAACTTAATGTCATATTTCAGTTTCATCAAACTCTTGAGAAAAATGAGTTTAATACTAAAATGTTTTAATACAATGATTCATTCATTATAGTGAATTTTCAAAATAATATATTATTGCCAATGAAGAAATATTTATTGCAACAATGTACTATGAACCACAAAAGATGATGTCATTTTTTAAAACCCTATAATTGGTTTGTGCCTTATTGATTCATTTTTCGAAAAAGTGCTTCGGATAAAAGTTGTTCTTTATAAATATAGTAACAATTTTTTTTAGTAATTTTTTTTTCGATAACCGAATAAATAACAAATCAATTATAAAATTAAAAAAAATGACATCATTTTTTGTGCGTTCTTATAATATTTTCGAAATAGTATATTACGTCCCTAGGCCAGAAAGTTGGATTTCCTGGCGTATGTGATGTGATGGCCGAGGCGAAGCCGAGGCGAAGCCGAGGCAATCATATCACATACGTCAGGGCATCCAACTTTTTGGCCGTGGGTCGTATACTATTTTTCTTGCTCCACCCGCCGAATGTACGCGCTTTCTGGACGCATTTTACGTGTGTTATTGTAAACAACTGAATAATTGCTATGTTATAAAAACAATTGCTATGGTAGCGGCCAGAAAGTCTCGAGCCTGTAAAAGCGCACTGCAGCTCGAGAAGGCCATGAAAATCGTTCATTCTGGCGTAAAATGCGGCCAGAAAGCGCGTACATTCGGCGGGTGGAGCAAGAAAAATATAAATTTAGCCAAAAACCAAAACTATAGTGTTCACACTGTGTTTTGCCTCAGTTTTTTACTACCCCTGGTAGTAAAAAATAAGAAACAGTAATTTTTATTAATTTTTTAAACAAGCAAATTAACTACAATTTTAATTAACTTTTTTGTAATAAGTATATTAAGAATAATAATGATAATGGGCTTTTACTTCCGTTTCTTAGACTCCACTGTATATAACAGATACCGCCCATATCATTACTTTTTTATCTTTTTATTAATTTTTAACCTTACATTAATGATGTACGTGGAGGATCTTGATAGTTTGTACATACACACACAACAGATATAAAATAAAATGAGTACGATATCTATGAATTTAATACCCTATAATAAATTTATATTATATATAAGCACATATACTACAAAACCGAGAAAAACCAGTCTATGTAGCTTTTCAAAACTTATTTTTAATATTATTTTATTTCTTTATTTTACTCAAAAATTTAATTTCAACAAAAATATTTTGTATGAATAGTCACCGTATATTTTTTCTTAATTTATAATAATAATATATGTGCTAAGCAACTGACCCGAAAAAGCATTTAAAGAGTGTTTCAAATAACCTATTCCAAATGCCATCTTCTGTTATTTATAGAATATTCAAGAAATAGAAGCTTGATAGACGCTTATTATTTATTAAATTATGCCCTGATTATATTATGCAGGTGTTGCTATGTTATTCAATGATTATATTATTTATTATATTGTGCAGGTGGTTAATTTTTTTTTTGCGGCTGGGAGGCGGGAAATGCATTGAGCACAGAGTGTGGGACTTTTGGCCAGCCAGACTACCCACTAAAACCCATCCCCCTTTTTGGGGCTTCGAGAACGTGCTCATTAGCCCCCGCAGGTTAAAAAATAACAATAACAAAACATAACATAACAAATCACAAAATATCACAAAACTACCCAGTCAAATGAATTGACTAGGTAGGAAAAAAAAATTACCAAAAATAAAATATATACAAAAAATAACAACAACAAAAATAACAACCTTGCAGTAAAGGTACATAAGGCCTTCACTTTAACAAATCAAAATACTTAAAAAACTACAATATAATAAAAATTTAAAACTTTAAAACTAGATAATAATAAAAAGTTTTAAAAACTAAAAAATATAACAACGTGTAATGGTGTGGATGTTAAGAACCCACATTATTACAGTAAAAACAATGAAACTAAGAAACATGTGTAATAAAATGTGATATTGTGGGTGTAAAGGGCCCACAATATCACAGATAAAATCAATAAATAATTTAAAAACTCAAAACATTTATAAAGAAAATAAAATCGTACGAGGCTGTGCGTAAAAAAAGTACAAAAGACACGACTTTTAAAATATGAGGTGTTTGTTGCTCTAGAGTCTCCGTAGAAGGTGAGATTCATAAAAAAATGTAACCATCCTCTTCACGGAGCTCGCATTATATGGTAATGCTCCTGCTACATTCTTTCGAAGCCGTAGTCTTTGCCGTTAGGTTCAAAGACTACACATTCCTCAACAATATGCCTCACGGTTTTCACTGTCCTGCAAACAGTGCACCTTGGCTGATCCTCACCGCACAGAAGATATGCATACGATATGCATACACATCCCCTTCTACGTCTTCCCCCAACGTGGGAAATTGAAAACTGTCCCAGTTGGCTTGACGAAGACGCCATCTCGGCGAAGTAGGATGTGGACACATCGGTGAGTTATGAGAAAATTTGATGGGAAGATGGTCACTCCCACAAGGATCAGGGAGTACCATCCATTCCAGTCGATGAGCCAGAGTCGGTGAGCATGTTAGATCAATTGCTGACATCTCACCAGTTCTGGCGTTTAATAGTGTTTTCTCACCGGTATTTAAAAGAAACGTGTTTGACTCATCCAAAAAACTTTCGATGACGCTCCCACGTGCGTCTCTATGCTCACAGCCCCACAATTGACTGTGAGCGTTAAAATCACCTAACATCAGAAATGGTGGAAGTTGCAAGATTAAACGTGCCAGATCTTCGATACTCCAATCGAAGTCCGGCAGGTAGATAGTGCATACTGTGAGTTCGAGCGATCCGTATATTATAACAGCTATAACTTGAAGGGGGGTGTCAAGGCAAAGGGCCTGGTAAGATAGGCCATGCCTTATTAATATTGCGACACCTCACCTTGCTCGAACATCTGGCAGAACATCTCCCCGGCGGATGGTATAACCCTTCACGGTATATGTCTCCGCCGGTTTAAGATGTGTTTCTTGTATACATACACACATGGGTGTATGCTCTATCAGAAGCATGTTTCGCTCACAGTAGCGTTGTTTAATACCATTGCAAACCACTGTAATATATTTACCATTTCTATTGGCTAGTATGGGTTGCCCCAGGAAGTTGTGGGATCACTTCCTGGGTTTCTCCTCCGGTCAGCCTCTTTTATCCCTTCTGATCGTCTCCTTGTCGGAGAAAGTGAGGGAATCCGAATCCGTCTCCGACGTCACCCTATAAGATACGACGACCCTTTATTCACGGTCCTCGAGAGCAGCTTGTGCGCTGGGCTGCCTCCCGGCGATGTTGAAGCCGGAGGCCTGGACCTCTCCCGCTTTGGTGAGCTCAGCTCCGTCTGCAGAGCTGGCTCACCTTGTGATGAAGATAGAGGTGGAGTCCTTTCACGATCCACCGCTATCGATTTTGCTTCTGAGGATGGTTGCCACCTCCGAAGCTCTCGCATTCGTTTTAAGGGTCTCTCTCTTTCTTTTAACTGTAGTTTTGGGAAGGGCTCCTGCGTCGTTCTTAAAATTTTTGCTGGCTTTGCTGACGCTCGGCCATCGCTTTTTTTGATTAAAAACTCGCTGATGATTTTCATCATCAGCGGAGCGAGCTCTTTTGCGAGCGAAGAAGCGTCAGGTGAAGGGGCGGGAGTAGCTGTGGCGCAGGCATAGGAGACGGCAGGTTGAGTGCGAGGGCTGGAACTCATCACCCTTCTGCGCGCCTTAGGATAAGTAAGCTTATCCAGAACTCTCACTTTCTGAATAGCCATCTCTTCCTTGTGTTTGGAGCAGTTCCTCGACTTTGCCTAGTGACTACTCCCACAATTAACACATGTAATTGGCTCATTGCATGGTCTTCTTTCGTGCAATGGCTCCCCGCAGACACAAATTTGAGGCCTTTCACACCTACCTGCCGTGTGACCGTATCGTGACACCGATAGCATCGCATCGGTGCTGAAATGTACGGACGCACTGAAATGTACGGGGATTTTCTTGTGAATGCCAGCATCGTATGTTGCTGGCTAATCTATTTTGTTAAAGGTAAGTTGGAGGAGAGGTGAGTCTTTCAACTCACGATCCTGCCTCCACTTCATCCTTCGGGTCTCAACTACTCGCTGGTCGAACAAATTTTCTACTATATCCTCTATTGAGCAAATCATGAGGTCTCTGCAAAATCATGGGAAAATAATGAGATCATCCCCTGAGAACTATTTACTGTTCCATGGGGCGATACTACCACCTCATGATCGCCTAACATCTTTAGAGATAGTAATCGGTCATTAGTGATCTTGTCGCCGAAAGTTTCGACCAACAACCCGTTGTTAACTTTTTTTACGTCTTTAAGACGCCCTACAACCTCGTATAATTTCTTTCTATTGAAAAGGGGCTCACCGACTTAAAGCCGCTTGAGTCACCCTTCCACCTTATCAAAATACTTAACTAAAACCTGCCTTTGGGAACCTGGAAGCAATGCCAGGTTTCCGCAAGTCATCCTTTTATCTTTAGGGGGTTTGGTCCCCCCGACGTTTCGGTTATAACCGGGACGCCACCCGGGCCTCCTTTTACGGAAGGTGGCATTTCCGTGGTTCGGGTTTTTGTTTTTTCCTTAAACTAGTTTTAAACCAGCCATCGTATGCAAAGGGGCGGGCTAAAATACCCGGTAACGGGTATACCCTCGGACTTTAATAGCTCTACCCCAGTACTCTGGGGCCCGACCTCCACTTTTCCAAACCCGGAATACGCGGACGGGCTGGAACTCGCCCGAAGCAAAGCAGATTCCGATCTCTGCATCCATTTCACACTATCCAACCAAGGACCGACGTGGCTGGTGGCTAAGTCCCGCACACCCTGCCTCGGCAGAACAAGCTCACATCAGATCTCGGAGAAACTGAGGCCCCACTCTCAGCTCCACTCGACCACTCCCAGCAGGGATGCACGGGACCGCCAGTTAAACGTCTTCAGCGAAGACAATGTCGGCCAGATGACATGGCCGACAAGTAATGTTGAGACAGCGCACGAACACCGCACACCGAAACCAACGTTGAGAAGTTTGGGTCCGTTAGCTTCCTCTCTTGCTGGCTTGTTGGCTAGGTACTAGGCCCTCCCACCACGACATGGTGGACCCACGGGAGGGAGGTGTTTAATTTAAGATTAATTAGAGTAATTAAAAAGTTGAAATATTAGAATTTCGCCTGTTAAACTCGAAGAGATGGCGTGTTTGGAATTTTCCTATCCAACATACCTAATCGTTGAAGTGTTAAGGAAAATTTTTGTAATATCATCCATGAATTCATATTTTTTAAAAGTACAGGATTTTAATTAGTTAAGCAAGCAAAACTTTCAAAAAAGAAATTTGGGAATATTTTGTATTTGATGTGTATAATCCAACAGCTAAATTTCGTTACGCAAGAGTTGCGCCAACTTATTTTCTCATCATAAATACATTACTTCTTATTTGGAAATACATCTTAATTAACTTGAATCGTATTAATGTGCAACATTTGGCTACTGTACATTAATAGCTAAAGATTAATTTCCATGTATATATATATAAATTTCTATCCGTCACAATTTACGATCAAAAAGAAATTTGTACCTCATTTGCTTTTGGTATTTGAAAGGCCAATTTCGTTAATGAGTAGAATTTGTCAAGGAGAAATGAGGGCTAAAAGAAAGAATAAAACAAAAAATATAAAACGTCTTTCATAATATTAGAAAACTCGAAAAAAATTTTAGAAGTAAAGTTGTAGAAAATCAACTGTACTATAATTAATTACCTGATCATTTCCAATCAAGTCTATCAAACAAGTTACCATGGAGACAGAGTTATTTAATATTGTAAGTATATTCAGTATTCATTATATGCAAATTGAAAATATTTCTGAAATATTCGAATTACAGAAAATAGTCTCAGGTAATGAATTGTAGCAAAATTTATTCACTACAACTTTACTTATTACAAGTTATTTTATTTTACTAATAATAATAGTGAAATTCAAGATTTTATGTTTCTCCCTCCCTTTAAGCTCTCCTTTCCCCTTGTAATAACTATATTTTCTGAAAACATTCGCTAAAAGCTGTCACGTCACCCTTAGTACTCCAAAAAATAATTCCATAAATATATAATATTCATCATTTTATGCTGAGATTAGAAAAAAATATTGGACAAAGATATTTTTTTCTATTGAGATCTGTGAGCTTGAAAGTCGAGAGTATTATCAAAAAATTAAATAATTTTATGCAAATTGGAACGATGCTTTATGAACATGAATAGGGAGCATTCTATAAATTTTAATTACTTACCGGTGATAAATCATACACAATTTATAGGTATACGTATTTATAAGTGTGTTCAAAAAGTAAGGTGACTTTTATCAAAAACTTTTTATTTATTCATTAATATTCATGTTGTCACCTTCAAAGTAATCCCATCAAATATAATACATTTGTGTCAACGGTTTTTCCAACCCTCGAAGCACTTCTGATAGACATTTTTTGGTATAGCCTTGAGCTCTTCCAGCGATGCAGTTTTTATATCCTCAATCGTTGCAAATCTCCGTCCTTTCATGGGTCTTTTCAGTTTTGGGAACAGGAAAAACTCGCAGGGAGCTACATCCGGTAAATATGCTGAGGCATGTTTGGGGTGTTGTTTTTGGCCAAAAATCACGCCCAAGCAACGATGAGTGAACAGGAGCATTATCGTGATGCAAAAGCCATGAATTATTTTCACACAATTCCGGAGGTTTTTGTCGTATCGCTCCTGGCAAACGGCGCATAACTTCAAGGTAATTCTCCTTATTGACCGTTGGATCCTTGTTGTAAGAACTTCTGATGCACAACGCCACGGTAATCGAAGGAAACAGTGAGCAAAACCTTGACATTTGGGCTCTTCAATTGAGACGATTGGACTTTGGTTTTGACGTCAAAATTAATCAGTTTCAGAACAAACTTCGCTGACACACGTCTCATACACAAAACACCCAAAAAAATTTGATGGCAGGAGCCAACTGAGATGCCGACGTCATCATCAACTTCTCTAATGGTGATTCGAAAATTTTCCAACACCATTTTCTTTACTTCTTCAACGTCTTCATCAGTTGTTGACGTGCTGGGGCGTCCAGATCGAGGTTCGTCATTGGCATCTTCTTTACCTTCTTGGAAGAGCTTGTAGCACTTATAAACATTTTTTTTACTCAGAGTAGATTCACCATATGCCACTGTCAACATTTCGAGTGTTTTGGAGCACTTAAAATCCATTTTTTACACAAAATTTTAATGAAAATTTTTTCACCAAACACTTCTAACCATTATGCTTCTCATAAACAAACAAAGAATGTTATATAGTAGAAACTGTGAACATATATTCGGGGCGAACGTACCAACACAACAAAATCGAAAATCTTATGTACTTAGCCCGCGAAATTTGTCCGCAAAACCTTACTTTTTTAACACACCTCGTATAATGAAGTATAAATACATAATATTATTATGTATGCATTGGTCTTACCGTGCAATTAATTATGTTAATGAACTTCAATTATACTTATTCTTGATGTATATTAATTTGTCTTGAATTATTATTTAATAAAAAATATAAATTCTACAAACTGCTATTTGTGTGTAATGTTTAATACAAAACCCTATACAGGTATGGCTATTTCACACTTCGATTAGAAATTAATGTTTTTATTTTTAGATCATATTTAGAATATGGCAAAGAATCAAATATTAAATTTTTATTAAATACGCTTATGTCTATCAGCTTATGCCTTTTTGCTAGACAAAAAATCCCTAGTTTCCACGTGAAAGAACATTTGCGAACTATGCACGAATAAGGTGAGCACAATATTCCTAAACAGGCTGGCTCCCAAAGTAGTGCTGTCGAGGAACGAACCCTTGCTAAGCTGTCCGTTCAAGTTTTGAATTTTCCAGTTAGCTTTTTTGCAGCATTCGTTTGCACAACATTAATTCTGTCTTTATTTTCGTTCGCCCAAGCGCCAATTTTAAGGGGCGTAGAAAAAAGTGTAACGATATTAAATCGTCACAATTCATATTTAATATCCATTTTAATTCATGTCAGACCTAATAAAGAAATGAAACAGAATTTAATCACCCAGACATCAGCAAGTCAACTTGTTGGTGGAATGAGGGCCTAAGGAGTCAGAGGCGAAAGGTTCGCCAGCTATTTTACAGAGCAAGGAGGATAGCAAAAGGTCTCTGAAGACAGCCAAAATGGACTCATGGATGAAGCTCTGTCAAGATGTTGAAAACACATCTGAGGGAGCAAGACTCCATCGTATCCTAGCGAAGAAACCTGCTGACACCATCGAGTCACTTCGTAAACCCGATGGTGAGTATACTAGCTCCGCGAAAGATACCTCGATACACTGATAAGGATTCATTTTCAGGATTCGGTGGCAGTGGACAGTGAAAATCTTTCTCAAGAGCAGATCAACCAGCATCTCCACCGACAGGCGAGGACTGGAGAAGAGCTGCGATTGCCATAAACCGCTCAAAGATCCAATGGGCAATAAACTAATTCGACCCCTACAAAGCACCGGGACCAGATGGGATATATCCAGTGCTTTTACAAAAAGGAGCAGAGCATCTTTTAACTCTGCTTGAAGATATATTCAGGGCAAGCCTGGCTACGGGTTATATCCCAACAGTATAGATGAAGAGTAAGAGTGACCTTCTTGCCAAAAGGAGGAGGCTTAACCACTCAAGGGAAAGGACTTTAGACCAATTAGTCTGTCATCATTTTTGCTGAAAACAATGGAACGACTAATAGAAGTTCATTTGATTCTGGGGTTATTGTCGGGAAATCCGCTTCATGCCAACCAACACGCGTATCAGGTGGGAATATCCTGTGAATCAGTCTTCCACAACTTAATATACAGGATTGAGGAGAGATTTGCAAGGAAACAAACCACCTTGTGCCTTTTTCTTGACATAGAAGGGGCATTTGACAATGCCTCTTACTTAAATCCATAGTTCATTCTGCAAGTCGACACGGAGTAGAAGTCTTCTTTCGCAGGTGGATAAACTCTATGCTGATAGGAAGAAGAATACAAACTTCCCTTCTTGGAGAGCCTGTCACTACTTCAAGAAAGGAATCGTCTGGTATACAGACGGATCCAAAACTGAATAAGGGGCTGGGACGGGAATCTACGGTGAGAGACCTAATGCAAACATAAGCCTCAACTTGAGGAAATATGCCATGGTCTTCCAAGCAGAAGTCTATGCCATACTGGCTTGCGTACGTGAGAACCTACATAGAGGCTACATAAACCAGAACATATGTATTATTTCGGACAGACAGGCTGCTTAGAAGCCTTGTCTGGAACTGAGGTCACCTCAAGGGTATTCAAGGATTGTCTGGAAGAACTTCTGAAACTGGCAAAACGGAACAATGTTAAATCGATCTGGGTGTCGGGTCACAGTGGTTTCGAAGGAAACGAAAAAGCAGATACCTTAGCAAAGAAGTGAGACGGAATGCCCTTCACAGACCCAGAACCTATTATAGGAATTCCAAGGACTGCATATAGGCAGGTGATCAACGAGTGGTCAAATGGCTGAACACCGTGATCGCTGGGAAAAAGTACCGCGGCAAGAGCTCGGGCAAGCTACTGCTTCAGACTGCAGCAAAGAGGCTATCTCTCGATGCACTGAGGCTGAACAGGATGCAACTGCGGAGGGTTACCGGATTTATTACCGGGCATTATCCCCTGCGGAAGCATCAGCACACAATGGGACTCCAATAACGGGTCCATTATGTGCAGATTGTGTGGTGGGGAGGTAGAAACATCTGGGTTACAGCAGATACAGGATATTCGGTGCATCTCACCCCGAATATATGAACCTTCGGGAGGACTTGATAAGCAAGCTCCAGGCCATTGCCAACATATGGGAGAAGCGAATCTCGTCAGACTGAAGTAGAAGGGGGAGCACAATGGGCCATAAGGTCGACTTGCAATCAATCATCACTCTTTTTGATTAGATCAAAACTGAATGTTGATTAATCTCTCCAGGTTTTAGTGAAGATAGTTGAATTACAGTAGCACTAAGACCCTGGATATTTCGGAACAATGTCTATTGGCGGTTTCCAAGAACATTGTTTATCTGCATCATCGAACCAAATGTTCACAATAACAGAATTTTCTTTCTGGTAAATAATGGCTCAACACATTCTCTTGTATTAATTCAGCCAACAACGACGTGTTTAAAAATTGGTTAGTGATTCGAAGAATCATTTAAAATTCTATAATCGAATTCAGTAGATAACTAGTGCTATATATTTGTTAAAATTGTGGTAATTATTGTTTTATGTACATTTTGTAAATTTGTGGAACATTATTTAAAATATTGTTTAAATAAACGTTAAATTATTTTAACTATACACTTATTTTATTATTAAAAATTTCAGACTTGATTCATTAAATTTTTTGACAATACATTTATTATTGACAGTTAATTTGTAAACAAAATGTGTTTGAACATAATCAACTTAAATTAAATCAAATTAGGTTATTAAGGATAGATTCGTCTTGGACGCTCACACGTTTTGAGCGCTCACGCTTATAAGCACAAATTATTGGTGTTTATGTTAGCCTACAAACGCTTATAATCGATCAGAAAATATCGTTCGTTTTGGACGTTGTGAGCGTTAGTTTGTATCAAGATGGCAACGTTTCATTTCGTCGGAAGTAACAGAAATAGTATCAACAGAATCATTTAAATCGATCGAAAATAATCTGGGTAAATAGCTAGTCATTTTTTACTGATTTGTCAACGATTTTAATTTTAAGTACTTTAATAAATATGATAAAATTTTGGTTAGGTTACGCTCACGTAGCATTCGTTTTGATAAACAGTAAGATTTAGTGCTCACGGTTTTGCTGCCCTACCTCTGCGGAGTAAGCGTCTATGAGCGCGAGATCTACCTCATGAACTCAGCCGCAAGCGTGATTTTTGACACTCACAGCGCCAAGTCGAACGCTAAAAACAACGATTGAGCGTGCTGAAAGCGTGTGAGCGTCCAAGACGAATGCACCCTAAATAGTGAGATTTAAAGGCGCGAAAAATTCAAATCGATCATATACTAAATAATTAAAATTTAATGAACAATCGTCTATCCAAACATATTAAGACCAATTTTGTTTCAAAGATAATTTTTCTCAGCCCCCCAGGTTTGGAAATTGTGTAGCAATCGTTCGGACAACGTCTATGCAGGTTTGCATCACCCCTCCAAGTTTCAAATTGTTGCTATTTGAATGCGTCAATCATTTGTACAACGTCTGTGCACATTGGGACATTTTATTTTCGTTTACACAAGCGCTAATTTGTCAGGGGCGTTGAACTCAGCTCCCTAAGTTTTGAATTTTTTTTAATATTTTTGTAGTAATCGTTTTTGCAACGATTGGTTCATTAAAAACGTTAAAATTCAAATCTTGGAAGCCTGAGGAAAATTACTTTTCTTTACGCTCCTGACAAGTTGACACTTGTGCAAAACGTGTGTAGATGTTGTGTAAACGATCGGTGCAAAGAAAACTTAAAAGTTCGAAACTTGGGGAGCTATCAAATGCATTCATAATTTTAAGTTTATTATTTTAATAAATATATGTAATGACATGAAGTTAAGTGTAGACGCATATTTGGTCGTTCCACGAAGTTAATTACGAGATCTAAAAATAAATATATGTCTCGATTTCTATTTGTCTACAATAAGGATTGGTTTTTGTACGAAGTTATTAAAATTCGATGTATCACCATACAAGTACAGTCTCTCGCGTATTGGTTATGTGCACAGTTCTCAAGGATAGCGACAATGTGGTATAAATTCATAACACTTCTTGAAAGATTTATCTATCAGACGGAAAAATTTGAACGATTTACGTCTCAGTTACAGTTTGCCACATGTTTAAAAAATTTTAAGAATTTATATAAAAATTGAATATTTATAGAAGCCATCTTTGAACTACATGACAAACTACAACTGAGATTGAAACCATTTAAAATATCTCTAGACGTATTATGCATTTCTACCACATTGTCAATAATCTCGACAGCGATGCACAAAGCTAAAAGAGGTGTAAAGGAAGAAGCATTGCCAGTTATGAGGGTCTACGATAAAACTTGCGGAACATAGTAATTATTGTCTCACTTAAAGAGTTTTTTTCTACGGTCACAGTTCTCGCTTAGTCAGGTTCAAGAACCTAACAATGTCTTATTGAGAATGATATAAAAAAATTATATAAATGTACATTTTTGTTTTTATTTTAAAGAGTATAAAATTAAAAGATCAATTAATGAATAAAAATGAAACTTTCACTTTTAATAGATAAACATTAGAGATTATTAAAATAAAATAGCTTGTTCTTGGCCTTCCTCGTATTCTGGATGCACACGGTTTGACAACCATCACTTGTTTGTTGTATTCTGTATTTTTTTGACCTCTCATTATGTCCGAAGTATAATAGTTGTTGTTTCTTAATAGTGTCAACTAGGTTCAATTTCGTTTTGCATAATTTTAGCACCCTGCCTTAAGAAACAAAACGACGGCACTTTAGTTTAAGTAAGCGACGATAACACCACATCTGGAATGCATTCAGTTTATTAATTGGATCTGATTTAACAGTCCACGTCAAAAGTACAAACGACTACACGGTACATTTTAAAAACTAATACGGTTAGCTTTACATTTTAAAAACTAATACGGTTAGCTTTATTGATTTTAGAATAGGTTAATACTTTTAGCTTCCCCGATTCGATTTCTATTTCCACATTCCGGTTGAAACGAGTTCTGCAGAGAAATTAATATTTTTCCACAGCTTTATACTTTTATTACCGCACATTATATTAATTTTATTGTGGAACTTTTATAAGATTAAACTTTCAAAATCATTAATATTTATAAAAATACGATAAAAAAGTTCGCACTAGTTACTAGAAAGCCGGTATTGCTTTTTTGCGTGATATGAGACGTTAAAATGGTGATGTAAATACCATTTTCTTGATAAATCTTTTTCATACAAATTGTTGTAACGTCTATTTACGCCTGTGTAACGTCTATTACAAATAATTGTAACGTTACACTGATAGTCGGTCGAACATTTTCGTCGAACAAAATACCGTCAGATTTGAATCCTTAATGACTTTAATGAGTTTAGGCTAATAATGCGTTTACAATGGTTGACTCCCTACTAGCCGTAACGTCATCGTAGGCACATGGGCGTGAATGGTAACGATTTATTTTTGTGTAAATTTATAAATTTATGGAAACGCGTTTAGCTAGGACATTGATTTAGGTGTCATTGTGAGGAACTTACTGAACACTACTACGCAAAGTGAGACATACAAATATTCACCGCAATATAAGTGAAAATCGCGATAAAATTAAAAATTGCAAATTAGTTAAAAATTTCGCCTGATATGACTTGTAAATATGACCCATTCAATATATAAAAGTGAGGGGTTAGAAGGTATGTCTAAATCCACTCTTGAGAAAGTTTATATACATCCCCTACCATATATTTTGCGTTGTTTTGGACTTTTTATTAACATTGGAATGAATTTTGTTTCAATAAACTTCTTTTTCATCAAATTTTTCATTATTATATTAGATTTTCTTGATACATAAACTAATTTCAGATTCCCATCGCTACTCTTTCAGCCATCAACAGTTTCATCCAAACTACACGATCAGGCCAATCAACAATGGCCAATCAACAACAAGCACCCCGAGGTCCTCAACTTAATTCCAATGGACAGTATACACGCAGGGGTCCAAATAATCAATCGGGGTCATCCCGATTATCGAGAGGAAGACACTTTTTTGATATATAGACTGAATAAATTTGAAAATCAATTATATAATAGTAATTATGGACACATACCATCTGTAGATGCATATATTTAATGCTTCAATAAAACTTTAATTTGGGTTTTTACGCACACAAAGTTTGATTTTAGATACAATTGTTGTCACAAAATGGTTATAATCTTGCTACGCAAATACTTTGTTGAGCTTGAATGTTTACATGTTATGCAGTTCATCATGGTATTTGGACAAGATTTGATTTTGACCAGAAATGTTTGGCCATAAAAATTGCCACATTTTTTTTATACAACCCTACCAAGCAATAATTATGATATTAAAAAGTTAAGATAAAAGATTGGTAAGACTACGCATGAAAATTTTAATTTATTTGTGAAAGGTTTTGCCAGAAATAGGATTTGTGGGACCAAAGTTTAATTTTTTAAGATAGACCCTTTTATGTACAGTAAATTTTATCAAAGCTGCACATACGTTTTTCTTAATTAAAACATTTGTAAGTAAGCTTAATTTTAGCAAGATTAAAAATACGCAATGCTAAATTCAAAATCCCTATTAATATTAATCCTGAAATTCATTCGTCCATTAATTAATTTGATATGTTCTAAATTAAATTCTTGCCAATTTCTGAAAATATAATGTTCATTTCTATATATGTAGGTAATAATTATTCTAATTATGTTTTTAATACGATAAGTATTGATTGTAATAGAAAATTTCAACAATCATTAATTTTTGTGTAGAATTTTGTTTTGCTCTAACAATTCTGACAAAGATAAAATCTTATTATTTTTAAATTTGAAGATATTTAGATCATTTGACTGACTGAGCATTTTTATGGATTAGATTATCTTCGAGACAAATGCGATCTACATTTTGGTATAGAAAAAATGATAATTTCAAAAAGATTGTAATTTAATTTTTGAATAAATCTTAATGTTGTTTTTTACTTGTCACGAAATAATTACTATTATATAATAAATATTTGTATAATTTTACCTCTAGGAGACTGATTGATAATTTATATGATAATCATAATGGTTTTTTAAATACTGTTAAGAGAAAATATACTTGTATTTTTTTTTTAATAAAAAAAATTAAGAAAAAAATACCATTACGCTAAGTTTGTTTTTGTATTTCACATTTTTCCTCAATAGGATTTTACATAATGAATTGCATTTTAAGGTGGTAAGTGTAAAAGAGCACTGTAACGATAAATTAAAGATTTTTAGGGTTCTGTAGACAAACCATGAACTCCTATAGCCAGAGTCGCGCTTGGCGTGCATTCAATGCGTGATAGAACACAGGCGACCGAATTGAATGACGGCTAAATCAGCAGAGAGATTACAATAATTATAAGAAAAACAAGTAGTAATTGAAAGGATCCCGGAAAATTCTTATGAGAATTAGCTCTCGGTGAAATTGGCTGAAACACATTTTGTAAATTCAAGTTTATTTGTTTGTTTTATATTATATTTTGTGTTAGCACTACAGGCCTAGAAGGTCTTTGGCTTTCGAGCAAACATGTCTCCATCTGCTTCTGTTCTCGGCTACTCGTTTCCAGTTTCCACTTCCCAGTTCTCGCAAATCTTTTTCCACTGACTTTATTCAGCTGGTCCTGGGTCTACCTCTCTTTCTTTATCCGGTATTTCCTCTGATCAGCACTTGTCTAGCCGCCCTGTCTAAGGGGAATCAAAATACATGACCCAACCATCTCAATCTCTGTGATTTTATCACGTTTGTTATGCAGGGTTCTTTATATAGTTCGTAGAGTTCTTGGTTTGATCTTCTTTCCCAGAAATCTCCTACTTGCCGGTCTCCAAATATTGATCTTAACAGTTTTCTCTCCCATATATTCAGTGTATGTTTTTCTTTTTGGTTCAGCTTCTATAACTCGCTACCATACATTACTGTTGGGCGTATTATTGTTTTGTATACTCTAATCTTTGTGTTCGTTGAAATAATCTTGGAGTTAAAAAATTGCCTCAGTGCTCCAACGCTTCTTGAACCTTTAGCAATTCTTTCTCGAATTTCTGACGATTCGTCACACTGACTAGATAGAGTAACGCCCAGATAATTAAACCTCTCCACTTGTTCGAACTGATAAACCGTCTCGTCGTTCATTGTTACTATTATCAATTTACCTATTTCCGGTGGGGTGTTTGTTGCTCGAAGCTTCATATATTTAGACTTCTGTTCATTAATCTTTAAACCTTTGGAATTTGCAGCCTTTTCAAGAATCTTTAATGTATCTATGAGGTTTTCCTTCGTTCTTGCAAGGATTATATAGGGTTCCTTTGTTATTTAATCCACTCTCTCCAAATGCGTCCTTTAACAGTATGTTAAACAATAGAGTAGATAAGGGGTCTCCTTGCCTTAGCCCTTTTTTGACGTCCAATTGAGACATAACCCTAAACCATAATTTTTATTTTGGTATCGGTAAGTGTCATTTTCACAAGTCTTAGTAGTTTTACTGGAATTTTTAAATTTACCATCGTCTCGTAAAGATTGTGCCTGTTAATGGAGTCATATGCTTGTTTGAAATCG
Source organism: Nineta flava (assembly GCA_963920215.1). NCBI lineage: Eukaryota > Metazoa > Arthropoda > Insecta > Neuroptera > Chrysopidae > Nineta > Nineta flava. Next base: position 84,177,667 of record OY986040.1, on the reverse strand, counting down.
ATGAACACCATGTGAAGAGGAAGACTTTGGTCATAGCTGCTGTCTTGTATCTGCTTTATTATAAAAATTTGATCAATGGTTGATCTGTTTCTCCGGAAACCACACTGAAAGTCTCCTATTTCAATTTCTATGTGCTTTTCTAACCTGTCTTTTATTGCTATTGCCAGTATTTTGTAGGCGATGTCAAAAAGTGCAATTCCTCTATAATTTTGACGGATTGTCCGGTCTCCCTTTTTATGTACAGGCAATAACATAGCTCCATTCCATTTCGATGGCATTCTTTCCTGCTTTCCACATCTCACATATAAGTTCATAGATTTTATTCTGCAATGATCTACCTTCTTTCTTTAACATTTCTGCCGTTATACCATTTTTTCTTGGCGCCTTATTATATTTTAGGTGATTAATAATATTTTTATATACATAAAACTAGGAGTCTGGTAAATCCTCTGATCGCCTGGTACATGAACTTGATTCTTATGTTCTTCGTTTGCGTTTAGTACGTCCATAAAATATCTTTCCCAGCGGCTTAATTTTTCCTCAATTCCTCCAACAAGGTTTCTCTCTTCATTCCTAATGAAAACTGAGTTTCATTTTTTGCTTTGATTTAAATCTCTTACGCTTTTAAAGAATTCTCTTGACTGCCTTTTAGAACAATTATCTTCTATATCTTTTAATTTGTTCTCTAAAAAGAGCCTTTTTTTCTGCCTACACTTTTTCTTGACTATTCTTCTCAGTGCCCTGTACATTTCTTCATTTTCTTTTGATTTGTTCCGTAACCATTTTATTCTAATATCCTTTCTTTCCTTTATGACGCTTTCACACTCCTCATTAAACCAGAACCTTCTTTCAGTTTTAGTGTTTTCTTCTAATGATTGTGCAGTTTCCTCCAGAAATTCTTCCAGATTCACCCAAGCTTGTTCAATGTTGTTAGGTTCATCGTATCGTTGTAGTCGGTCATTAATTATTTGCTGAAATTCTGTTATTTTATTTTCATTCTTTAGTTGTTTTGTGTTGTATGTTCTTCTTTTTTATTTACATTTTCTAATTGCATTTGGTTTCTTTATTCTCAGTTTAGTTATTATCATTATATGGTCACTGTTGGCATCGGATCCTCTATAACTTCTTGTGTCGGTAATGTTTCTGAAGTGATTACTCTCTACCAGAACGTGGTCTATTTAGTTTGTCACTCCAGTGCCCGGTATTACCCATATGAATTTCTTTATGTTGAATGAATGTCAATACAATTTTCATACCCTTTTCCATAGCTAGCTCAATAATTTTTCTTCCGTTTTCGTTACTTTCATTGTGTTTGCTATGGGTACCAATTGTTGGTAACCATTGGTAACCAGTTGATCTATTTTCTCGTAAAATACATCTTTAATTTCTTAATCTTTGTCCTCTGATGGTGCGTGGACGTTAATAAAGCTAATCTTTCTATATTTACTTCTGATTCGGAGCATACTGGTTCTGCCAGACACCGGCTTAAAATCAACCACTTGTTTTTTAATTTCGTTTCCTACTAGAAACCCTGTGCCCAACATTCTGTTTTCATCCCCACTATTGAAAAACACATAGTCACCTATCTTAGTCATTTATACTGTTTCTTTTTTGTTTTGTTTCTTGTATTGCCATTTGTTGTATTGAAAATTATTGAGAATAATTTTTCTGGATCCAGCACATATTTTAATTATCAAATAGAAAGATATTAAGAAAAATATTACAAAAAATATTGATGAGAAAATATTTTTCTCCTTGAAACAACGAAGGAGTTTTTTTTAAGTGCAAAAAGAAAATAATCTAGTCCGATTTTTTTTTTTCTTTTTTAAACAAAGTTTTTTTTTTAAAGTCGAAAATTGAAAAGAAATTAATAGCTGCTTTTGATTTAAAGTTTTTATTTTTTTTTTAAATAAAAAATTGAAAAGAATTATTAGATATAAATTAATTAAAAATCAAAAGTCTAATTTGAATGTTTTTGATAACATAAATACGTAAATAACTCAAAAAACAAGCTTGTTATTATGTGTTATGAATAATCAATGTATCGTAAAATTTGTTTATGATTTTGAATTCGCGCTGACCGTGTGCATTAAGTGGACACTTAAATCTGAACCATCGATTGCGCCCATGGTTGTTGATAAACTAAATTGTTCGAGAAACTTCCATGCAAAAATATATTTTCAAAAAAAATATTTCTTCAAAACAACAACCATGTTCTAGAATGTACCTTGACGGGTATATAAAGCGGCGGCCAGTACTAATCAAAATCAGTTTTTAAATCGACTATTGTTTGATTCAGTTCAAAGTATATATTTAACTATTGTTCGATTCAGATTAAGTTAAAGTCGGCATTTGTGCAAGTAGTTCAAAATTTAAAAATTGACATTGTGTTAAAAAAAAAATTATAAAAAAAAACTTGTTGAAAATGAAATTGGATTTTTTTTAAAAGCAATAAAATCAGGTTTTTTGTTTCGTAAAAAATTTAGTTTAGTTTAATTTTTTTTCTCTTTAAAAAAAACGTGCGTGTCATTCCAATTGGCAAATATTAAGTAAAACTTTTTACTAATATATTTTTGTTTGTTTTTTTCGAGTATTGGGATCTGTTTCAGGTTCGGGCAGCGCTCCTTTGAGGAATAAAAAGAGCCTAGATACCGCTACACATTATATCTATTTTGTACTCCTTCATTATTCTGGTTAGATTCAGTAATTCTCCTTCAGCAAAAGTACCTCTTTCATTGTATGATGCCACCAACATTTGTCTGTCTCCATTTCGACCTACCAAACTTTGTTCTTCATTTGCTACTTTTTTGAAATTGCCGTTTCCATTTCTAGAATGTCCGTCTCTCGGTTCCATACCCATTTAATGCCATTCATTATTATCTTATTGAATCCAACGTTTACATTATTGCCTTTTTCCCTTTTTTGCCTGGCTATATCTCTTATCTTCTTCTGGGTTTCCCGTTCTTTTACCGTTAGATCGTTCTCAATAAACACCTTTTCTCCTAAATAGTTCCGTTTGCACAAGTAGAAACCGCATCACTTAGCCTGTTAGCCGATTTTATTTTCACATTTACCTGTAGGTTTTGCTTAAGAAAATTTCATACATCTTCTTGAAATTCAATACTATTATTTGCATCAGTTTTAAGACCTTTTATAATAATGTTCTCTTTTCGTTTTTCTTTTTCGTACTGTTCTATTTTATTTTCGACTTTTGTCATTTTTTGCTGTGTTTCACTCAGTTCTATTCTCAACTCTTGCACTTCTGCATGCAACTTTTCCATTTGCTCCCTATACTCTTTGTTTTCTTTCCTTATTTCTTTAACCTATGTTAGCACCATTTTCAGCATCTCTTGTGTGCTTCTATCTTCGTCTTTACGGCTTGTCACAGGAGAACGTGACTCTTTTTTGCTTCTCTTAAATGCTGATCCCCCATCCTGTTCCCTTAATATTTTTTTCTCTCCAGATGTAAATCCTTTACTATCCGACATATCGAAATCTTCTTTTATATTCCGGTCTTACTGTAAACTTTTGATACTTAACAATCTCGACTTTACTTAAACACTGCCAGAACCGGACTATGCTAATTAAATGCTATAATTAAAAATTAAATGCTCTTTGTTGTACTGTGTAACTGCATGCTGTGCTAGCTTAACCAGCAGGGCAACATTAAAAAAATCAATTAATTATATTGTTTTAATTTCAAATTGTTAAGCTAATTCAATGCTCATTAAATCCTCTAATGAAAAATTAGTTGCTCTTTATTGTACTGTGTATCCGCATGCTCTGCTAGCTTAAGGTTGATCTAGCAGAACAATGCTTTAAAATTAAAAAAGTAATTATGCAATGATCGTAATGTGGTTCAGATAATTAAATTCACTAATTAACAATAAACTGTTCTTTGTTTTAAAGGGACAAATAAACACCCTCTCCTAGATATACCCCATTCAATGCATGGGCGTTCAATGAGGGGTATCGACATATTTAATTTTTACTGGGTAGTTTGAATAATTTGTTCCTGGGCACCTTAAATGAGACCGTTCCAAATATGAGCCCTTAAAATTAATAGATAGATAGATAGATTATAGCGGCTGCCCTGGACGGACTACTCTTCCACCATAAGGTCAACCGCCCCGTTTTTTTTCTTAATAATTGACAAACTGCCAATGTTGGGATTGGAACCCATAACCTCCCAGTTCCAAGTAGACATAACGCCTCAGATATAACCCCTTGGACCGCTCGGCTACTTGATCGGTATTAATATTAATATATAAATCCCTTAAGGACGTTCCCAAAGAGTAGTAATGTTTAACTTAAAAAAAATTCCATTATGTGAACTACAATAGATCAAATGAAATATAGTACACATATATATTGATGTACAGTGTTATATTTTGCCGCTGCTTGCATGCGCAGAAATTCAAAAATACGTTCAGTGCGTCGTTTCTCCGATAGGTTTGCTTTAGGTTTTTGTAAAAAAAAAATTAATTTTTATAATAAATCAAATATTTTGTTTTATTGATTAATACTAATAAGCGTTAAGTTAACGTAATAAATAATGGATAATTATCAATTTTATTACAAGTATAATATGTAATATAATTTAAAATGTATTATTATTTTTTACCGACTAGTAATTTCTTATTACTTTTTTTTTTCTTGAACACTTAGATTTGGCGAATTTTGATTTTTTTTTAAATCTAAGACTTTTGCGATAATGTTTCTATTTTTGGTTATTCGCGGATTGTTATCATCTAATTTCTGACCCGACGAACTTCGTACCGCCTTATAATTAATAAATGTTGTGTTAAGTTATTAGCCGAGTCTTCTATCTATCTACCTATCTATCTATCTATAAAAAAATAAATATCTAGCAATCAAACATAGGGGTTGGTGATAGAAGGGTGAAAATTTAAGGTTGTATGTATTTTTAATGCCACATATTTTAAGTCTAAATAATAAAAAAATATTCCAAAAAAAAATATAAAAGTGGACCACCCTTATCACTTAGGGATATGAAAAATAGATTACGCCTGATTCTCAGACCTACCGACTATACGTATAGAATTCAGAATTTACGAATATACGTATAAAATTTCATAAACGAAGATCAAGCCGTTTCGGAGGATTATGGCAACTAACATTGTGACATGAGAATTTTAAGTACAATATTACAAACTTACCTAGAGCTACGGTTGTGTTGATATCAGAAACTTTATTACTAACCAGTCCAGTGTTAACTATATTACATTTAGCACAAGTTTCACAGTTTTAGTACAAGATGAAGTCCTTTTCTCTTAAAATCTTTTAACTTTTCCATGTCTAAAACACTTTTGCAGCAGGTACATTTGAGGTTCTTTGCTAATTCCCTCAATGTAACTATACAGTTTTCATCGGGAATTTCAGAACTTGTTTCATTGAGTGTAGTTTCAATTTTTTTTTTGCCTCAAACATACGCGCTTTTTTTACGAATCTACTATTCTTCAAACGGGAACTCGGGATTATTATCTTCAAACGGGATTATTATTTTATTTGCACTATCCAATATAAAAAAATAACCTTCAAAAATTTTACAGCATGTCATCAGTATAAAAATAAGCTAAGTTAGAATGACATGTTGCCGGATCGGAGAAACGACGCAATGAACATATTTTTGAATTTCTAGGTATGCAAGCAGCGGTAAAATACAACACTGTTTGATCTATTGTAGTTCACATAATGGAATTTTTTTTAATTTGAGCATTTAAACAATATTTATAAGATAACTAATACCGCTCGCTTATGTTATTTTTGTAGAAATATATTTGTTATATCATCAATTACTTATTCTCAGTTTTTTAAAAGAATCTAAATAAAATTACTATTGATATTTAATAAAACGTGTGTGACAACATCAATCGGGGTATGTTTTATATGATAAACATACAAATTTTAACTGTCAATATTTACAAATATTCTACGTGTGGAAGATACATTTAACTACTTATATTCAAAATAACAGAAGAATCTGAAGAAAATCGATTTTCTTGGGAACGTCCTTATTATTAATATCCTCATCGCAGATTTTTATTTTCACTTAAATCACATGTACAAAATTAAAGCCTTGTTAAAAAAGGTAGGAAAATATAGCTAAAACACATAGGAAAACCCAATAAATATTTTTATAGATCTCTAACACTCCAAAAAAGATCTCGTATACGTTCTCATTAACCCAACCATTCAAATGATGCGGGAGATCAAAATTTGAAGAATATATAAGAAACATTTTTTGTCTTAATATAAATTTATGCCATTAATTAAAAGCAAAAAAAGTCATACATATTTTTGTAGGGAATTAAACGACCTATAAAATTGGTTCCGTACTCTTTTTTCATTTACTTAATCATTCAAATAATATTGGCCCATGCATTGAATGGGATATATCTAGGAGAGGAGGTTTATTTGTTCCTCTAAAACGAAATTTATTGTTCATTAGTGCATTTAATTATCTAAGGCACATTACGATCATTGCATAATTACTTTTTTAATTTTAAAGCATTGTTCTGCTAGATCAACCTTAAGCTAGCAGAGTATGCGGTTACACAGTACAACAAAGAGTAATTAATTTTTAATTAGAGCATTTAATTAGCATTTAATTAGCTCAATAATTTGATATTAAATACAATATAAATAATTGTTTTTTTAAATATTGCTCTGCTAGCTTAACATTAAGCTAAATTAAATTAAATTAATTCATTCATTCATTCTTAAATCACATAATATAAACACCACTTTTAAACCAGCGCTAAAACTCGGCAATCTCCTATTAAACAATAAAAGTAAACTAGATAAGAAGAAGAACTCTGGCTTCTACAAAGTGAATGTGGTGGGGTTTACATCGGTCAAACGTGCAGAAGCTTCGATAGCAGGAAATGCGAACATCTAAGAGCCTATAGGAACAAAACAGATGACTCCTCGTTCGCTAATCAAATAATGGAAACAGGACACAATCCTCTACCAAATATGGAGATCCTTCACCTTGCTCCAAAGGGTTTCAGGATGAATATCCTAGAATCTATTACCAAATGGACCTTCTACATTAACCTCTTTAAGGCTTTATAAATAAGTTTTATATTTTGTTTGTAATTTATAATGGTTTTTAAATTGTTTTAATTGTTTTGATTGGTCAGATTCCTTGTTGTTTTTATCAATTAACTTATTATTTTTATTCACCTGACATTACGTAAATTTTCATCCTATAAATACATCTGTTTTTTTTAAATACATTGCATATGTTTTGAGAATGCTGTTTAAAACAGCGAAACGATTCGACAACAAATAAAAATATAATAATATTTTAAAATTTATGTGGTTGTGCTAAATAATTATCCTAAAATAATCATGAACTTCCACAAATTAACGCTCAGTACAATTAATATATAAATCCAGCTACCTGTAGAGAGTGAGTCCACAACCGCACTAGATTCCGTACCAGAACAATTCAATCAAATGAGGGATATGGGTACATAAAAAAATAATTTTTTTTCTGAATTCACTCATAACATTGTATATAATTTTTTTACACATATTTTAAATACGAAATGAGTCAAATTTACAATAATATGCCGAAAATTAGTGTAAAGTTTACTGAGAAACTAAGATAGCATATTTAAATTGTGTAGAGGGAAAAAAATTGAACAGTCTAACGAGGAAAATACATTAAGCCCAACCCTGATCAGCTATTAGGGTTGCAAGACTTTAACGTCTAACTAAATCATTTAAGAACTTGAACCGAGGGAATGGCTTATTATTCACGTCTGTTTCAGAGTATCTGATTTATACCTAAGAAACAATTAAGTTATATTTTTAGTAGACCATCGTCATTCAAAATGTTTTTTTAAGTACCTGAAAATTTCTCTATTGAAAATACCATCCGATTGTAAAATCCCGAAATAAAACATAATGAGAAAATTTCCGTAGTAAAAATAAATAGATAAATTTGCAAAAATCCTTGAATATAGGTACCAACAAAAAAAATGCATTTCAGAAAAACATGATTTTATATTAAACGAACCACTAGCCGAGGTTTAGTCAGCAAAAACAGGCGAGCAAAGTTTTGTTTTGTTTTATCTAGAGAGATCAAAGTAGACGATGAAGGAACTTTGTCGATTATAGGTGTGATTATAGGTGTCTTTTTATCCATATCTCCTTTTGCTGGGATACGAAAACGTACTTTGTCCAGACGATCATCAAAATAATATAATATACTTTGATCATGTTGCATTGTATATAAGGTTGCATTGCATACTACTAATAGCAAAGAAAGCTAATTCTTTTCTAGCAACATTGCCCAGTTAGAACCTGCCCAATTAATAATTTCACTAAAAGCAAGCATTAAATATTAAATTAACTGTCACTGATTCACAATACGTATTTATTTTAAATTTGCAACCTAAACTCAGTCATATTAATTAATTTGAGTATTTGAGCAGTTTTTGGGATATAACAATTGGAAAAGAAAGAAATAGACCAGATCAATTTTTGTTTGTTAACTGAAGTTTGATAATTTGAGCAGTTTAAAATTTCGACTAGGATGAAATTTGGTAAATAGCAGGTGCATTACACACTATAGATAATTTCATGGAACTTGATTGATACTTTTCAAGATAATAAATTTTGCAAATTTTAATAAATTTCAAGTTCTTAAATCAATAATTTATATTGTATAAATAAATACGTATTAAGTATGAGTTAGCTAATTCATTCTGATGACGACTACTTTGCAGTCAAAATACGTATTTAAACCATGCAAATAATTGATTTAAGATTTAGAGCAATTTTTGTAACTTTATTAAAGAACCTAGACTTTAGTTTGATTTGATGTTTTTGTATGTGGTTTGTATGTGTACATATGTTATAACAATAAAATGCGAATGAAGCAGTGGGTATAAGCTAGTGCTACATAATCTCATAGATGTACTATCATGATAATAGAGCACAAAAATTAGGAGAATGAAAAAAATTTCTGATTATGATAAATGCAATTAATTAAATGTTTAAATCAGGACTGTTCACTAAAACACGAAATTTGGCTGGTCATAGCAGTTGTAGAAAGTATTGAATAGAAGTATTCCATAAAAGCAAGTATCATTATTGACCCCATGTCTGAATTGATTTATAACCAAATATTTTGAATAATAGATATGCAATTTATCAGTATCAACAAATTGTTGGTGGAATATAATATCATGTCTTTTTATCATTTCTTCATGGATTCATTTTAGCTTTTAGGCTAATTAATGTTTCATAGTGAAATGATACAGTATTATTGATTCAATTGAGCTGGAATATTAAACATCTAGAATTCCACCTAAATGTTTAAGCATCATTTTGTCAAAAGTTACGAAACATATTAAACACCCGTAATTTGCGTTCATAAAAATCTCTTTTCTTCCATTTGCGGCTCCAAAACGATTACTTTTAACTACTTCTGGATGTAATCTATTTAAAATCAAGGAATCATAATGAATATAAGATCAAGTTATCATGGTGAAACTATTTCATTATTTTAAGTATAAGAAAATTAAAATCGGAAACAAGTTTGTAAATAGTTTGTAAATTTCCTAGCCACCTGTAACTTTAAATATTAGAGTTACAAAAAAGATGGTCAGAACATAAATTGCTATAAAATTGAATTATTACAGTTTTACGTACAATAAATTTTTCTACTGTACTAATATTAAAAGAGAAATTCCAAATTTGATGTTTCCCTCTTCCTCTAGCCGCCTATTTCGCATTTCATTATTTTAAGTATAAGAAAATTAAAATCGGAAACAAGTTTGTAATATTAGAGTTACAGAAAAGATGGTCAGGAGATAAATTGCTATAAAATTGAATTATTACTGTTTTACGTACAATAAATTTTTCTACTGTACTAATATTAAAAGAGAAATTCCAAATTTGATGTTTCCCTCTTCCTCTAACCGCCTCTTTCGCATTGAGCGTCTTTGTCTATTAATAAACTTGGCATTTCAAATACTAAATCTCTTCATATATTATATGACCTACTTAAAGGAGTAAAATCGAGGCCTCAAGATTTTAGAATCCGTACAGGTACATATAATACATTTATAGAAATATATAATAAATTCATAAAATAGATGTATAAATATTAATAATGGCTATGTTAGTGTTTGAAATTATGTTACCTTTGGAATCGAAACTAGAAATAAATTCAACTTCCGCACAATATAAAATTTAAGAAGTTTTGCACTTTCGATCGTCGTATTGTCTACAGCCTGATCGAGTCTTTACTTCAACACAACCAATAAAGAAACTCGAAAACGAAGACTCGATGAACAGAATATCTTAAAAAATTATCCAAATTTTGTCAAGGTAGTGCCAGCATGAAATCACTTTTAGATAGATTTTGCTCATATTTTTCACAGGCTAAAAATAACGTTTTCTAATAAATCCCGAAGTTTCAGAATTTTTGACCATTGAGAATGCGAGATAATTAATAATAAAGTAATCATTCTCTCTCATTAGAAGCATGTAAAACTTCATGCTTACCCAATTATCTGTTATAAAATACTCAACAGAGATAAATATTTCTTAAATGAATTTAAAAAAATAATCTTGTTTTACCGTTTTGTTTTCGAAAAATAAATGTTTAAAAATTTTTGTTCTTACAAAACTACATTAATTCTTATTTAAATATATGTGTTAGTATACATGTGTATATATATTTTTTCTATAATAAAAGAAAACGGGAGACTCAATGCTCGACCTACCTTCACAAGATTTCTATACTATTGAAATACTTAATATCATCTATGAATTGTCACTAGTACTAATAGTGCTAGCAACAAATATAAAGATAAAATATTTAATACATCTAGAAATAATAAGCTTAAAAAAATAATGTAGATGACTCTGCGATACAAATATTAAATTCTCTATTCCAGAGAACTATGTTGAAAAAATTTTAAATTTTTGCCCAAATTTTATACAAAAATACATCATCACGTAACAGTTGCTTAAGGCACTGGAGGATAAAATCGGTTAGCGAGAAGGTTGTTACCTGCTCAATTAAAGCCACAAATTTCACAAAGTTCTGAAACATTCCCAGCATTTATAGGAAGCTAACATACAAAAAACAATGATTTCTCACTATAAAATGATTATTCTGCGGAAAAATTGGGCATACTATTTTAAAGTGAATATTCTTGGGTTGTACAAGAGCTGTGTGAAACGTCTGCCATTAATCAAACCTTGGGTTTGAATTATAAGCACAAATTGTCTATACACAAATCGATTTATGTAGGTGAGCATCAATTTTTCTGTTTTATTAACTATTTTTCGTTTGTTTTTGACTGCAAAAGTTAGACTCTGCTAGAAGAACATAACCACTTTAAACAAACGCCATTCCTCGTAACAAAATTTAGATATGGTATAGAATCATCAAATGATTCATTTATGAATCATCAAATGAATCTATTTATACGTAAACCTCCTATATCAAAGTTGAGATGACATTAATACATATCAATCTATTATCCATGGATGATCTAGAAATATTAGCATGCTATTAATGAATTTATGTAATATGGACTTTGAAATTAAACTTTTTAACAAAAGAAAACAAGCTTCAATAGCAATACAAAAAATTCAATTAAAAATTAGAAATCATTTTTTATTTGACTTAAGAAAGTTTAAGTTATCGTTTGTTAGCCCAGTCAAAGAAATGTTTGTAGCCAGACTTTAAGATATATTTTGGTGTATTTAGAGATTATTTTACGCCAGGTGGAGGTGATTCTAAGTCCCCAGTCCTAGGGTTCATGCTAAGCTCGTGGCGTAGCGGAACATGTCCGTTTTTTTTGGTTTAGCGTCTGTCACAGCGAAACAGTGCATGCTAGATCAGAAAGAGTTCTATACAAAAGTTAAGGAAATTAAATTCTCTACAACATTGGTTTTTATCATTTTTGCCGTAACTGTTTAGGAGATATTAACTGTCAAATAGTGGATTTTCTACAAAAAATTGTTTGTGCAACACGTTTTTGAACAAACTTCGCCCTTACTACCTGTTAAGTTTACTTCTCTTACTACCCTAACTTACTAACTGTTTAGTTTACACTAAAAATGCATAGGAATAAAAATATACGGCATTAAATTTTCTTTCAGATTTATCTATTTATCTTTAATTTTTTTTCGTACTTATGAAAAATGGCCATGTAAGAAAATAAACTTTCCCGGAAATAAATGTTATGGGGGTCGTGAGATTAACTTGAAAATTATTGTTATAAATGCGCTCATAGGAGCTTAAACTATTTTTTTAGAGAGAAGATTAAAGGAAAAATTAAAATTTTTTCAAATAAGTTTAAGTATTTAAATTTGCAAAAAAAATCAGTAGGTGGCGACAACTATTTATTTGTTTAGTTTCGAATTGAGTTTGCACCAAAAATCCATAGACATAAAAACATAGGCCAGTAAATGTTCTTTAAGATTCATCTATATTTAATTTTTTGCGCAGTTATGAGGTAACGGCCAGGTGAAGAAAAATAAATTATCCCAGAAATGAATTTTAGGAGGGCCTTTTGTATTTTGTAAGTTGAAGAAATTACAAAAACTTATCCTTCAACATCATGATTTATGGAGAGAAAGACAGAGAGAGGAAGAGATAAAAAAAGGTGTTCAGGTTTTGTATGTTGTGTTAGCTCATAACATACACATTTTCTTTATTGAAGAGGGGCCAGGGATTGAAAGTACTTCCTCCTCTGGCTCGTTCGGGTAGGAATTTGAGACAGGGATTGATTTAGGAAAAGGCTCTGAAGTTCCTGTCTCTTCTTCGTCTGTATTGAAGAAGCTATTGAGACAGTGCCCTTGAAAGTTGTCGCATACTGCAGAGCAACTTAGACCTGCTTTGCGACAACTGCATTTAGCGCCGCCGCAACCTTTCAAACATTTTCAGAACAACATATTCAGTATTTTCTCTCGGGCTACCCAATCTTTGGTATACACTGGCTGAACCTTCTCATCTCCTGTGTTGTTGACCCTTTTCTCCCACCCCCATTGTTGAGGAGGGAGCTGATACCCTAGCCAACTTTGCACTTGGTGGTACACTCTCAGGCTATGCTGTTTCGCGGCACCTTCAGTCGGCGGCAAAGCTGAAATGTCAGGCTTGGTGTTCGATACCGACTTCATAAATGAGAAGTATCGATATGTATTCAGGGATGTCTTATTGGATGGGCCTCCGTACTACCTCAAAAAAATGCAGAAAAGTCCTTTCTGCATTTTTACTTCAGTGGCGGGTTAAGAATCGTTGAAAAAACTAATTTTTCCCTTCCGATAAGTTGCGGATGTTGTATCACATCCAGTGAAAGCGTGTATGAATAGGATGTGATCAAGACCAAGTTGATGTAGATTCTTAGAAGAAAATGCGACGGCTTTCGATTTTTCTCGGCTAGGCTTGAGAAACATAACTTTTTGCTGCGGTGGGGTTAATCCTTCACCAATTATAACAACGTTGTCACGTTGTCAGAACGTTGGATGACTTCTTTTTGTAGCTGTTGAAACTATAAGAGTATCAGCATCGTTATCAGCCACTTCTGCGATTACGCTATTTGCTTCAAAATATGATTTTAGTAAGGCCATTAGTTGAGACTTGTTATGCTGATTTGACATAAACTGATCCTGATTAATGGTTTTTACGGTGTCTGCGGTGCAGTTGATGTTTACCAAATTTTTTACTTGATAGCGTCGCCTTTGTTCAGCACATTTCGTGCTGCTAAATGTGTTATAATAACCATCAAATATAACAGTGCAACTTTTGCCTGAACAGTGGCGTTTGACGTATTTCAAATATGTATCACATATAGCCGATATAGTAGATTACATCGACCATGTAAACCGATGTAAAAGGAACACTTCATCTATAACAATATCAAATTCAGACAGTTTAAGGTCTGTGATTGGTTGAAAAGCACTCTACAGTATGGATTTTTGTGTTTTCCTCATTCCAGCATCATTAAATAGAGCTAAAAGGTATGGGGCCAATTCATGTCTTAAATTTGTCTGTAAGTCGTCATCAGATTGTTTACTAATTTATATCCTCTGAAACAATACCAAGAGATAAATGATCACAGGAACCTCTTGAATCTTGATTGACGCTGTTACACTGGATAAAGGTAAGGCTCTGCCTTTACGTGACAATTTTATGCCTGCAAGTGGTTTCCCGTGTATCTTCATCTTAGATTTATCACTTCGAATACTTTGTAGGAACTGGTGCTAGCATCCCCCACTACTCCTATTTTAGAATGCCAGCATGTATACATCCACACTCGTTACAAACAATATATAAATCACAACAAGTCAAGCTACTTTTGTAAACTTCGTTCTTTTACGAGGCTCGTTGTACAAACAATTTTTTGTAGAAAATCCACTATTCGACGTTCGGTATCTCCTGAACAGTTATTCCTTTGGTAAAAACGAATAGAAACAATGCTGTAGGGAATTTAATTTCCTTTAATTTTGTATAGAACAATTTTTGCTCTAGGATGCACCGTTTAAGGCGCTAAACCAAAATAACCGACACGTTTCGCTATGCCACGAGCTTAGCATAGACCGTAAGCCTGGGGACTATGGGTAAAATAATCTCCAAATACATCCAAACATAACCAAAAAATAAAACAAAGTATATCAAAAAGTCTGCCTATAACCCATTTTTGAGCGTTCGATGACTGAATGTGTATTTGTAACCGAAGCGGAAGTATAACTCTCTATAATATTATAAATAATAATGTTTGTGAAGATGTTTGTCTTTGCATCACATTAAAACAGCTTATCCGATTTAAATGCGTTTACACCAGCGGTTTAGAATTCTACAGAATAACATATAGGATATTTGAATTTTTTGTTCCTTGCACCCGTGTATCCGTTTCTTGCATTCCGATAGTGGAATAGTGTATCTTTTAAATGGTGCGAGATAGAGAAAACATTAATTAAATTAAATACTGATATAAAAAAATTAACTCGTCAACCAGGAATCGAACCTCGGGCCTCTGGATATCTAGTCCAGTGTGCTATCCATTACACCAAAGACGATTGTGTGTAACGGCCAACCTTTTCATATTATTCCAATTTTTTTATATATATATATTTTTTATATATTTATTAGGCAGTACTAACTTCTGTTGAAGTGAAATTTTTATTTAATATTTGTTTATTTGTGTATACTTTCGTGTCAACATACAAGTGTTTGTCCAAATTCCTTTCGGTTACGTATGACAAACTGTAGGAGACTATAGCGTATACCCGACACATTTCATTGAATTTATTAATTAAATTAAATACTGATATGAAAAAATTAACTCGTCAACCAGGAATCGAACCTCGGGCCTCTGGATATCTAGTCCAGTCTTTGTCGTCTTTGTTGTAATGGATAGCACACTGGACTAGATATCCAGAGGCCCGAGGTTCCATTCCTGGTTGACGAGTTAATTTTTTTATATCAGTATTTAATTTAATTAATAAATTCAATGACAATGAAATGTGTCGGGTATACGCTATAGTCTCCTACAGTTTGTCATACGTAACCGAAAGGAATTTGGACAAACACTTGTATATTGACACGAAAGTATACACAAATAAACAAATATTAAATAGAGAAAACATATTTATATTACAAAAACAGCTTTTTTTTGTGTAGCAAAAGGGTGCGTGTGATAAATAAAGTACTTGAAATGTATATTTTTGTAAACTTAATTTCACTTCTTTTTGGGTAACAATTACAACTTTTTGATTATACTTTGAATTGTATTAATTTTTTGATTTGAACGAATGTTTGATTTTTACTGAACAAATGTTGAATTGTTACTGAACCAAGGTTGAATTGTTGGCGATAAATTGGTACTGTGGTTACGTTGTATTGTTACTGTGTTCAACTGAACTAATATAGATGTGTGACTGTGTTGTGAGCTGTTGTTGTTTTGCTTTTAAGAAGGTGAAAGAATCGCATCGAATATTCCCTACACTACGAGAACCTATAAAGTCTACCCGTTTCCATACGTGCATATATGTAATACTGCTACATATATATGTCAGCATATAAAAA
Source organism: Nineta flava (assembly GCA_963920215.1). Lineage (NCBI taxonomy): Eukaryota > Metazoa > Arthropoda > Insecta > Neuroptera > Chrysopidae > Nineta > Nineta flava. The sequence continues at coordinate 84,161,580 of OY986040.1, read as the reverse complement.
GAGACAAAGATATGCGTGTATACGTAAATGTATCTTTCTATGTGTATCTGCTGTTTGAGTGTGAGTCACTACATTTGAAACTTTTTTCATAAACCTAATAGTTTTGGTTTAAATAAATGGCTAAAATATTTTTTTGACTTGGAAGTGTTGCAATACATTTTCTGCACTTCTACTCGTTGTTGTTAGAAATCTGTCAAGGAAAAAATACTTTTTCCACGTAAAATCTTAACACTAAGAACAAAAGCAAATGAAATATCTACCACTTTTCACATCCATGATATTTTAATACCATAATGTGGAAACCACTAAATGGAAAAAAATTACAAAACGTTCAACTACAATTATATACCTGATTATTTTTAGTGACTATGAAATCAAGTAAGCATGGTGACAAAGTTGTAGTATTAAAATTTGTAGGTATTACATGTAAATTGCAAATATTTCTGTAAATATTAGAGTTACAGAGAATATGAGTAGGTAAGAAATCGTAACAAATTTATTACAGAAATTCTATATTTTATGTTCCCGGCTCCCTTTGACCGATTTTTCCCGTTAACGCACTTGATCTTTCAAATTCAGACACGTCACATACCAAATTTCCCATTCCAACTAAAATTGTGGCTTTTAGAGCGCGTAGACATACATAGAGAGACACATACATACAGTATTAAATTAAAAAATGTTTGAGATTTTTGTAACAATAATTTTATTATGACTATAGTTTTGGAAACACAGTTCTTTCTTCAGAAAATATGTTTATGACAAAAATGTACAAATTTCGACAAAATTAAAAATTTTGAGTTACTTACATAAATTAAATTCGAGGAAAACCTAAAAATAAACATTCAATAAAGTATTAGCTGAAATAAAGTATAATATATACGTGGATTTCATTTCAGTTTTTAACATAGGTGGGCAGGGTTTGACTTTACAAGCTCTGAGTGAGAGGTAGGAACAGAGATAAAATAAATACAGGGTAACCACCAATTATTATTATTTTCTATTTTTAATTAAAACATTTTCTGAATAAATATAATAATACCAACCCTTTTTTATGGTCACTATCTATTATAATTATACAAAGTATACACTATTGACTATACAATTCATTGAATACATAATCTGGAATTTTGGGCTGGTAGTTTTGGTCATAAAATGTACCTTTTTAATATATATGTGTGTATGAATAAAACATAAATCTTTTGATCTTTTACGTTTACCGCTTGACAGTTGTAAACCGCTTGTAAATTTTTAGATGGTTTAGCTTTAGTTTAGATTTTAGAATTAGATTTTTGAAAATTCCGAACAATTTGCCAAAACTATTCATATCGGAGAACTAATAAACAATTATATACCTGATTTTTTTTTCTTAGTAGAGGGTATAGTATCATGGGAATTTGATGACAATAAACATGCCAATGATAAAGCTGGTAAGGTGGGGGTTAATTTGTTACTAATTTCTAAATGGTTAAATTTTACATAAAGTGGGAATTTTATGATAGCTTACTCAACCTGACTGTTTTGATTTAGTCTACTTTCAATTTAAAAAGTGAAAAATACTATTCGTGCTATTGAAAATTATTTTTCGCATAATTTCTTTTTTCAAAAAAATTAAAAGTAGTGATTTTAATAATGGAGAATACATCGCAAGCAGTCTTGGATAAGTTCAGCACTGGAGGTGCGGCGCCATCTGCGAAGAAAACGAGGATATTTTTTGGCATCAACGAGTGGGAGCATCGTTTTGGTATATTTAACAAAACTGATAAAGAGTTAATTTGCCTATTTTGTGGTAAAACGTTTATTTGTTTAAAAAGAAGTAATATCCAACGTCATTATACCGCGAAACATTGTGCCGACTTTGATAAATTCGAAATAGGGACAGCAGAACGCGATCGCGTAATTGCTGTTTTTAAAAATAATTATTTTGAATCATCGTCCGCCAAAAAATTATATATTAATAATGATGCATTGCTAGGACAACCTGTATTGAAACATCGTCCCGTCTTACTTCAAAACATACCTTGCTTACTTATTCTCACTTTCTTATGGGGAGCCCCGTGGCTCCGGAGAGCCGTCTACGCCCACCTTAAAAACTTTTTAACCATACAATGTTTTATTATGTTAGTTATTTAAGTATATAAATTACAAATTAAATGTATGTAAATTCAATGAGCATTTTGTTGCAAAATATGGTCATTTGTTGTAATTCAAACCCAGTAACTGGGCTAAATATTATTAATGCATAATCGAACCCTTTGACCAAAAAACTTCAGTATTTAATAAATTAATAGTAAAAAAACATTTTTAAAAACAAGCTTTTATTAAACTGCTCTAAAAAGAGGAAAATAAAATATAAATTAAATCAAACTCAACCAGTCCAAGTGGCAGAGCAGTCTGAGGCATTATGTCTACGCAGTATGCCTACTTGGAAACTGGGAGGTTATGGATTCGAATCCCGACATCGGCAGTTTGTCAATGGTTAAGAAAAAAAAAGGGGCGGTTAATTGATTACAGTTTCCTTCACGAACTCCAGATGAATATCAGTATAGTTCCTATCATAGTCAAAATAATCAAATCCATCACTTTATAATAATAATAATAATAATAATAATAATATTTATTTCGCAAATGATATACATAGATATGCTTGCTACGTCAAAAATATAAACATGCATAAAAGCAAGTACAGAAATAAAAACAACGAACTTGAAACAGTAATTTTAACAAAAAAAAAACAGTAACAGAAAAATATTTAAAAAACAAAACAGTAGTCAACAATAAATAAATAAAAAATTTTTAACAATAAAATATGAAATATTTAAAATAATATATAAACATACAATTAAAAAAAATAAACTCAGTATAAGATAAAAACAATAGTCAACATTGGATAGAAAAAAAAAATAAAAATTTTAACAATAAAATATGAAATATTTAACAATAAAATATAAACAATCAATTTAAAAATCAACTCAGTTTAAAATAAAAATAAAAATAGTCAACAATGTATAAAATAAGATTAGAAATTAATAGAAAACTTAGTACAAAATCAACAAATAAAATAATATCAAAATCAATTTAGTGTTAAACAAAAAGGTCATCTATGGAGTAAACATTATACAATTTACCTATCAATTTATACATTATACAACTTGATCTTCTAAGAACAAATTGATGGATTTGATTTAATTTAAAGTTTATTTTTTTCCTTTTAGAGCATTTAAATAAGAGCTTGTTATAAAAAATGTTTTGCCTGTTAATTCAGTACAGTCTAAACTCTAAGTTCTTCAATAAGGAGACCTTCTAGCAATTTGTCTTCTTTGTCTCCTTTCCCCTTGTCCATTCAGGTCATGTTTACCATAAAAATGTATTGCCATCGAAACTGAACCAGTCCTAAACAAATTAACAAACAAACATTGCAAGTTCAACAAAAGCATGTAAAAAAAATAATAAGATGTAATTTTTTACTGATTTTATACAAAAACTTTCTAAAAATGTTTTGTTTTCCTTTTATTAAATCAGCATATCTACTAAATGGTTTATTTTCCAAAAAAGACAACCAAATTAGTTTTTATATTTAGTCACAATTCTTACTAATGCTGTTTTCTTACTAAATGCATATTTTATGATCCAAAATATTGGACTAGAAAACTGATCTTTATTTTTGTTTTTAATTTAATGAGGCTTCATACCTGTAGTTTTTTTATTTTATTTTTAAATATTTTAATACTATTTGGGTGTTTCCACTCGGTTCTCAAAATTCCAAAAACATAAGGTAATTTGGTAATTCACATTGGAATCTTGATTGCAGAAAAAAAATGTTAGTATAATATGTTAGTAAATGTTAGTAGTTAGAAAAAAAATGTTAGTGTTTATAAAATGACCTAATTAGCCCATTTCAGCAAAGTTGTCCGTACATCCGTAATGTAAGAGATAGAACAAAAAGTGACAAATTGCACTTTTTTAACTTTTTTTTTTCATTATTTCAGCGTTTTAGCTGCTGAAAAAAAAACTTTTTTTTAACTTTTGTTTGAAATTTTTTTATAAACTTAGTATATACCAGGTATGTAAGAAATTAACTCAATTAGTTGTTATTTTCACTTGTTTTATATACATATTAATTTTTTTAAGTTTAAGAATTGGTTTTTAATTATAAAATCTCAATAGGCATTATATATTTGTATTGTGTCATAGAATATGAAAAAAGTTTAACCTCTTTAAGAATTCCGTTTGTTTGCAATTGGATCAAAAATTTTGTTTCAAAAGTTATTGCACCAATTTACCCTCTGGAAACATGTAATCTTACTATCAGAAATCACTCTGTTGGCAAGAGCGTTTCAATCCCGCTCCCTTGATCGTCGAGTCCTTCGTTCTGCGTCCTTGACATAATGCAAAAATTCAAACCAAATACCCTTCTATCTTGGAATTATATTATTCCGCGTCGAATGAAAAAACCGCATCCTTCTACCATGTCCAGAAGTGGGTTAAAATTTGTATACGTGAGTGAGTTACACAACTATATATATTGCAGAAAATTTGGACCGAATAGTTTCCGATACTCATGGGGCAGTTTCTTCTGGATTCGTTTATTTTGTTTAAAATAACATGAATAAATATATCAAAAAAAGTTCACATATTTGGTTGGTCTCTCCCCTACTCCTGACCAGTATTTTCAATTTATTAAAAAGAAAGAAATGGGGATATGAGCTCTAAATTTGAGGCTGATTGTACTTACAATGGTTGTAGTATACAAAAAACTTATGAAAATACTCGGCATTATTTCCAATCGAAATTTGGATGTTCAGATGAAGTTTGAAGTGAGCTACAAATAGCTGTAGGTACTCTAACTTTCTGATCAAATATACCTTATTCAAACGACACATTATGACATTTGGCGAAACACTAAAAAATAAAATTAAAATAGGACAAAAAATAAGAATAAAAATATAAATATACATTTTGTTTCAAACACGAATGATTTCCGAGCCAAATTATAAATGGAAAGTTTACAAAAAAAAGTCTATGAACCATAATAATTACGTCAAATTTGCGTGTGTATTTTTTTGAGAATTGAAGAACAAAGATTTATTATTATTCATTTTGAGTGTTTTTGCAACTGACAATTATTTAATTAAAAAACATTCAGATAAATTCTACCTGTCGACCTCGCAGTAAATATAATATGTATAATAAATTCCATTAACATTTAAAAATAATCATTTGCTACCTATAGTCTATTCAGTTTATAAGAGGAATTCTAACACAAGAATACATGCTATTAGTAGAAACTATATAATATGTATTTAAGGTAACCCATTTTTCTCAAGAATTTGATGAAATCGAAATATGATATTAATTTAAACGTTTCGCAATTATTAGAAAAAACATTTTTTTGTTATCGATTGTGAAGTGGGATATTTACAATCTAAGTTGAAATTTTTAACATGCATGGCATAAGTAAACGGTTCGCGCATACCCTTTTTTTTAAATTGGAAATATTTTCTTTACATTTATTTCAAAAACAAAATATATTACCACTATTCGCTATGTGTGTAGTCATGGTAGGGAGAGCCAAATCGATACCAGCGTACACAGTGGATAATTTAGGCGTTAAAGGAGGCTGTTTGAATACATACAGTGTATTAAAATTCATGCATTTAATACATTTTATACATACAGTGTAGCAAGAGTAAGAATTCACGTGGAAAGAATCATGCATTCATGCAGCATTTAAGGACCTATCAAATATTAAATAAAATTCCTGATAATTTATTTCATTGCACAGATTTCTGTGGCTGAAATTCGATCGTGTGTGTATTTGATTGGAACCCTGTTTTAATAATTATGTCCATGTTTACTTTGAAACTGAATAACAAATATTTATTTATTCAACAAGTACCTAAAACCTTTATTGACAAATAGCAATTTAATTAATTTGTACATTTTTCGCTTGCCAATATTTTTTTATAGTTTGATTTACTCTGACATTAACTTAACCTACTGTTTACTAACATTTGATAACTTTTGTAATTAATTATTTATCAATTAAACCCATGAAGAATAGATAAATAGGAGATTGAACGACTTAGGCAATTCGTCTGTTTTTTCGTCCTCAAAAACGTGTAGAGATCATAGTTATTATTTTCGCCGCTAGCGGCAATGCGAATCTACCCGTACGGAATTATTATTATTATTACATATTAAAATCAACGGTTATCACATCTTACAAATTAAAATTGTAAGTATAAAAATTGTTTAATTTTATAAATGTGAAAAAATGGGACGATGCTGTACAGGGAAAGCATAGATATACTGTTATATATCTATGAGTGAAAGGTTGTTTAAGGTTAGGAATGCGTGTCTGCATTTACGAAAGGAATATGGTCTGTAATTACCGGTTTGTCATCTTCTTTCTTTATCTAATATATGTCAGTTTTTTTAAATATATATTGTATATTATTATTATTAATTGCAAAATTATCACTATGATTCTTCATCTTTTTATTTATTGCAGATTATTAAGAATTCTCTATTATTAATATTTATTTAATTATTACTTGATAATCGAAAACAATTTTTTATTATATATAAAACTATGATTTCTTATAAACTGAATGTGAAAGAGATTTCTTGGCGCCTACATTTAAAACATTTAAATTCCGTACGGCACTGACACCAGTGCCCCTACTGATAAAAAATAGTTACACCAATTCGTGGCCGTTTATTTAACATTACGTTCGATCTCCTAATATATCTATTCTTCATGATTAAACCATTCAATACATTTTTAATGAATTATGTCAAAAGAAAATAGATAATATGACAACATAAACAGAAAAACATTGGTCATATTAATAATTTTATATGAATAAAAATTATAATATAGTCAGTTGATAAACACAGATAGCGCTAAATTTGAATTTATTCACTTAACAATTCTTATATAGTTTTTTTAAATTAATTTACTTACAACTGTATTGCTAATTTTACACAAAAACTTCACAGGAACAAATATTAATTGTAACTTTTTTTAAACATGAACAAAATGTTTTTTTAATTGATAATAACAAATTTTTATTTCGAAGTCCCATTCCATTCATAATAAAAAGATCTGTAATAGCCTCCTTTAGTTCATACATGCTCTGGCGCTGCAGTCACGCACATAGCGAATAAAGTTGAATGTAAATATTCGAGTTACAGAAAATATGGTCAGGTAACGAACTGTATTAAGTTAACTGTAGTAAATTAACTGTATTATTACTTTTTTACTACAACTTTACTCACTAAATATTTTTCTATTTTATTAATACTAATAGAGAAATTAAAGATATTTTTCATGGGGAAAGGCGGCTTAGAGGAAGGGAGTTCCTCTAACCCACCTTTCCCTTCGCCCGATTTTGCCAATTAACGAACTTAGTATTTCAAATACTAAAAGCACGTCAGAAGTTTCATTGCTAACAACCTCCAAATGAAGGCCTCCAGAGTGTGTATAGACAAATAGATATGTCGAAAGTAAAGATTAGTTGGGTTTTTCACAGGAGACCAACTGACCTATAAAGTAATAAAGTTTTGAACTCCAGGGCCTTGCAGGGTGGCAAGATGAAGTAACGATCACAGAGATAGAGGCATATGTAGCAAATTATATATATATATATATATATATATATATATATATATATATATATATATATATATATATATATATATATATAAATATATATATATGTATATACATATATATATATATATACATATATATATATATATATATATATATATATATATGTATATATATATATATATATACATATGTATATATTTATATATATAGATATATATATATATATATATATTTATATATATATATATATATATATAAAAATACAAAATACAACGATATATAACGATTATTGTTTATAGTTACTATGGAAACGACAATAAAAATTGACATTTCAAAATTAAAACAAAATTTTAATAAAATAATTTTCTTGCATTTCAGCCAAATCGGTCCATCCGTTTAGGAGGAGTAAGATGACAAACACACGTACAGATGAATCATATATATTAAGATACATATATATATATATATATATATATATATATATATATATATATATAAATATATATATATAAATATATATATATGTATATATATATACATATATATATATATATAACAATAATCGTTATATATCGTTGTATTTTGGCTATTAATAAATTTAATTTTTGCAAATACTAAAATCATATCAGATATTTCAATTTACATCACACTAAAATTATGATCGCTAGAGAGTAATTTATGTATTCTTTGGAAATTCGCTAAGTTAAGCTCTTCATAACGAATTTTTTTTTTCAACTGAATTTTTGTTTTAAAAAATGCCTGCAATTCGACGTACAGACTTAAGTCGCAGAACTCGAAAAGCTAGAAGTGAAAGATATACAAGAGCAAGCCAAACTGACGAGCAACGCGAAACGCGGAATGAAGTTGAACGGAATCGAAATCAACTACATAGAAATGTTGCGTTTAACCCCTATCGAGCTGCATTTAATTATAATGTGGAAATCGATTACAGTTCACAGCAAATCGTTGCTATTGGACCAATGAACGTTATGTGTCAATATTGAAAGGCATTTAAGTTTAAAAATGAAGCCCCTGGATTGGTATCGCCAGAAGAGCCACTACATTCATTGGTTTCGGGAAATGGGCCAGATTCTAAACATTTTTTTACTCATATCGAACAATAAAATAATTGGTTTCAAATGGCGTGATTTGGCACAACAAAACTTATTCGAGAAAAATTTAAGCCAAGTTTCAAGGTAAGTATATTGAAAAACAATACTTTACCCACCACGTGCCTGATGCAAGATACGTTGGCAGCTTTCAATTGAAATGGTGTATCAATTGAAATGGCTTAAAGTACATTTGCAGCTCGGTAAATATCCAAAAGCAGAAAGAAGTGAGTGTGTTTAAAAAAGTTGATGGTGGAATGGGAGTACTGAGAAAGTATTTTGAGAGCAACATGGGAGAGCCACATGGCGGTACAAACAATTCGCTATACAATATCCAATATTACATCTATTTATTATCTGTTTACCTTTGCATATTCAGGGTCAAATATATCATCTAACAGGTTCCTTATTGCGAACGCGGGATAGTGACTACAAATTTTTTTAAATTTATTTTATGGGCGATTCAGCAAGACCAGTTGATCAGCGTTGTGCACACAACACTTCGGTGAAAAGACCAATTGTGAAACAACTCCAAATGTTTTTCCATCAGCACAACGAATTGGTTGCATTATTCACGACCGCATTAGACCCCATGTCAAAAACCCCATCAAAGCGATAAGACGCTTACATGACACGCAAGACGTTTTAATGCGCCAACAATTAATGAAGTAGCTAGAAAATAAAACTAAGAATGTTATGTTATATATATATATATATATATATATATATATATATATATATATATATATATATATATATATATATATATGTATATTTATATATAGATATATATGTATGTATAATGTATTTTTTATGTACTTTACAAACAATCCCAGACGGCTTGGTGTCAATTCAAAACTAAAGTATGTTCCTCTGTATAAGAGTTATTTTTATTAATATCTAATCTTTAATTTTACAAATTAACTATAATACATTCTCACCTGTAAAAGAGAAACGACATTTAAGACTGTTAAATTAAAAATTTATATTAAACAAGTAATGTAGATAGATAGATAGGTTGGGGTCTAAAAAGTACTGTACGTCGACCTTATGGTCCTTTGTGATCTTCCTCCTACTTCAGTCTGACGAGATTCGCTTATCCCATATTTTGACAAAACAAGTAATGTAACAACTAACTGAGTTAATTGTTTTAATACCCTGTATATACTGAGTTGAATATCAATAATTTAACTGTTAATAATTCTACGTATTCGAATTGTTAACAATTCGCTTTCCGAGGAACATTTAATCACAAATTATGAATGTTATTAAAACTGTTGAGTTTATGAACAAAATTTTCAAACAAAAGTTATTTATTTGAAAAAGAAGAAGGTTTTTTTGTTAACAAATTTTTTTTTATCTCTTACGGTTCAAAGATGTATATTTTCCCCCCTGGTGGGGAGAACATGTTCCGATTTTACCCATTAATGAACTTGATGTTACTTTTTTGCTCTAGAACATACACAAAAATTTCAGCGCGTTATCTCTTTTCGTTCATTAGTTATCGGGTTCACGTACAGACGGACAGACGGACGGACATGCAGAATGGTCGAATTAGACCATTTTATGAACACCTATACCAAGCATTTATGTCAAGGATAAATATTTTCAAGCTTTACAAAGTCGAGACAAAACTTAATATACCTTGTATATTTACATATACTGGGTATAATAAACTTAACATACCTTGTATATTTATTTATTTTGGGTATAAAAACTGTTTAAAAATTAATGATTTCTGCCATTTGTCAGATTACATACCATGCACTAACCATACACATAACCCCATACTAAGGTGTCTTCCAATATTGGGTGTATCCAATTATGCCAACACAGTAATGCACGATCAGTTCAAAAGTGATTTATAAAAAAAGTTAATAGAAGTACGGCGAAGCTAAATGAGGTACCCCGGAAGTCTTTACATCTCCCTCCATAAGACAAAATACAAATATTCAAAAATTATTATTTTTGGATCAGGGATCACTTTTGTAATGTGAAAATGACTGGACTCATTCTGGATTTTATATGCCCAGTATCTATTCTGGATATTGAGTTCAACATTTCTCAAACTTTGTATTTGATTGATTGATTCAATATTGGGGTCTAAAGCTATTGCACTTCGACCTTATGGTCTATTGTGCTCCCCCTTCTGCTTCAGTCCGACGAGATTCGCTTCTCCCATATGTTGGTAATAGCCAGGAGCTTGCTTATCAGGTCTTTCTGAATGTTCATAAACTCGGGGTGAGATGCACTGAACATCCTGTATCTGTTGTATGTAACCTAAAGGTTCGCATTCAAAGATAATGTGGCTGCATGTTTCTTCCTCCTCGCCACACAATCTGCACACAATGAACCCGTTAAACTGCGTATGGTCCAATTTTTAATTCATCTATTTTTTCCTGTTTAGACGGTTACCATTCTCAAAATATATCAAATCTCAGCTACTTTTAAATCACATTCTCTTCTATTACTATCGAACTGCTGTTTATTATAATTGTGTGATTTTAGTAAATATTCTAATTTTTCTATCTCAAAATAAATCATTATAATTTTTTTTTTCTTTCAATTCATCAAGTAAAATAGCTGTGCTTTTTCCTTCCAACGAATATTTAGGGTTAAATCCTGTCACTGTATGTTCTGATTTCATTATATCATATGATGCATTCGTGTGCTATGGTTGTCCAGGCCAATTTTTCCTTTTTCTCATTTATTTTACTTCTAATCTAATATATAGCCCTAAGTGAAGTTGACTGACACACTCACTCACTCATGTATACAAATTCTAAGGCACTTCTAGACATGCAAGAAAGTGCGGTTTTTTCATTAGACGCGAAATTGCTTGAAATCGACGGGAAAAATCGTGAAACTTTAATTTTTCATTTCAACCCCCCGGAAAATCGCAAAAACATCCCACAAAAACTTTTTTTACAATTCCTGCAATGTTATTTCCAGTGACGCGGAGCCAAGACCGAAGGCCGCCTTCGGGGTCAAGGGGGGGCCCTTGCGAGCAGACCTAGTTTTAATAACTAGTGTTTGATTGAGCCTTTCATTCAGTCCGTTTGAAAATGGTGCATTTACTGCTGTAAAGATAATAGGTACATTTTCCTTATTTAAAAAATCTTTGAAGTATTTTGTGTTTATACCTGGATATTGGTTCTTTAAAATAATGTCAATTTTATGGCCTTGAATAGCCATTTGAACTAGTTTCCTAAAATTACTGGAACTTTGAGTTTTTGAAATCAAAATGTAGGCGTATCTTGTGAATGATCCACAAAGAGATGCAAGTATGTTTTTGTGGAACGTTAGCCACCAAATCCACCAATGGTTTGCACGGATACAATCTCAAAAGGGTAAGTAACAGGACCCAAATGAGACATCAATCCAAATTTATATTTTCCTCTAGATTTATTTCTCATGCATTAGATTTCGACCTGTATAGATTGGTTTAATTTTATTTTCCCTTTGTTTTATTCTTATATGACAATAAAGATGATGTACATTTTCTATAAATTTTTTTACTCAATTCCTCTGAAAGTATAATCTTTTCCTTTCTATAATATATTTTAGCTTTTAAGTTTAATTTATGTTTATTATTTTTTATATCAACGTTTTTTTCTTGGTCAGTCTGGAAGCCCTCTAGTTTTGTTAAATTAACGGTTTTTAAACTTTCAATCCGGTTTTCGTTTGGTTCTAACACTGGATTTCTACTAACAGTCCGCTTTTAAATTGTATTTTCCTGGAGAATAAGTTACTTCGAAATTGAAATGAGATAGGTAATATGTCAAATATCTCAGCTCTTCATCAGTTCTGACCCTATGACCAGCAAAAACTGTCTTTTCTCCATGAGCCAGTGCTGCCATTAATTTACGGCCTCTTTTATGATAAGAGATATTTTCTTCCTTTTTTGAGTATCATTTCGTTTTCTCGAAAAATATGCACATGGTTTCTCCATTTCTTTGCAGTTGCTTCAGAAGGCTCTTATACATTTGATACGTGTAACGCGTTTTTGTTCAAGTGTCGGAATGAACCAAAATCACCCATTTCCAAGCCCTATTTTCATCTATCAATTAAAATTATAAATATGATTGGTACAGTTCTGGGAGGTTTTTTTTTGGAAATTTCTCATTCTTTATGAATCATTTTTCGGATTTCCGATATCTGAAATAGGTTTTGAGATATTTGCAAAAAACGAAACCCTTTTTTTACTAAATTGTTTATTACTTTTGTAATTTTCACCAGCCCCACATGGCTTTTTTTCGAAAACATGCTAGATGTCATTACGAATCGAATGACACCTTGTTCATAATTTTAGGTGAAGTCAGACCCGAATTCGACCACAATTCGATGGCACTTGATGACTAGACTACATTTCCTTTCAGGAAATTTGCTAAAAACAGCATATATGTTATTTAAAAATATAATCAAGAAAAGCGCTCCACTGTGCATCACTTGTATCATGCCTTGAACCGGCAGTGAGTACAGGTAAGATGAACATTTATAGTTTAATTTGAATCAACTATATATAAAAGCAATTTAATAAATTATTTATTTTAGACTATACCGTCACTATAGGTATAGGTAACCGCAACAACTCGGTACATTATTCAATAAAAATTACTTAATGCCTGTTTAATGACTGTGTTAGTTTACATCTTGTAGTGGTAGCATCATCATATACCACCATTGGTAATTTAAAAGGTGGACTAGACAAGACACTTTAATTCATAGTTCATTCATATGTTTTTTTTTATTTGTGTGAAAATTAAAAATAAGTTTTAAATTCATGTAAGTTTTTTTTTAAACTCTTGAGTTTCTATTGCTTTATATTATTTACTTCTGAAATACGAATAATAATCTTGTCAAAATGCTTGTTTGTACAATAATACCATGTTTTTTGTTAACTTATTTAATCGAGTAGTATGTTTCAATTACACTATTAAATTTCAATTATATCATATAACGTTCCTAATTAATTTTTTTTTCATCTTGGGATCTCTTTGAAAGATGTTTAATAATTCCTTAAACATTAGAGTGTTCCCTATATATGACAAAGAAAATTTTGAACATGTTCCTGTGCAAATTTTATAAATAAATGATGTCTAAAATGCTTCATTCTGACAAACAGGCTGTCAAAATTTAATTTGCAAAAGGTACGCCATTAAATTTTACGGTTTGCAATCAATTTCTATATTAATAATTTGTATTTTTTTTAAATATATTTCTATGACTACAAAGTAGTCATCATCAGTATTAAGATAGTTCACTCGTTCAACTCACTTTTCTTAAAAATTTGAAGAAATTGAAATATGATTAATCTAAAGTTTTGCATTTACCTATTTCATAAATTTTTTTTTTTTTACTGATTGTGAAATTTAAATTTCTAGTATGCATGGTATTGCATTATTGATTCGCAAATACTTAATTTTTTTTTTAAACTGGAAAATTTTCCACATATTTCTTTTAAAAACAAATATCTTATAAGGTTGAACTGAACATACTAATTAAAAAAAAACATTGCGGATTTTTTTAAATATATTGATATTTAAGGGTAATAATTTGCAACTACGACCCCGAAAATATTGAATAATCAATGTCAAAACCATTCTGGCTTAGTACTACATCATATAGTAAATTGTATCATAAATGTTAAAACACTATATATTTTATACTAGACACGTACAATTGGCATAGTTATAATAAGTAAATTTATCATATTGTATTCTATAATTATTGCTTTGACTGTTACGAGTGAACTGCCTTAATCAGCTTATCGTAATTAATCTCCGGGATATGAAATCGAAGATATCTTACTCTGTGCTAATTTGGTTCGTGTCTCACATTAGCAATGAGTCCCTCAAAATTAGGAACGAGTAACATATCGCCGGTTCCATATCCCGAAGATTAATTACGATTAGCAAATTCATACCGTTGATAACAACTATGTAATCGAAATACGTATTTGTAAAATACAAATAATTAATCCAAGAACTGGGGCAAATTTTGAAATTTAATTTCAAAAATCCTTGTAAGTTCTGTTATGTCGGGATAATCGGTTATAATGAAGAGAACGGGTTAGTCACTTATACTTCTATTAAGCATTAAAATAGGGAAAAACCAAAGTCTAATTCGCAGTTCAGTGATAACATTTAATAGGTTGATGGCAAAAGATTCTTTAAAGGAATTTGAATTAATTATAATAACACAAAATATAATCTAAAATACGGAAAATTTTAACTCTTACTATTAATCAGTTAATAATAAACAAGGTTATGTACTGACGTCAATAGAGCAGTACATTGGTCCATTAATATTGTTTGGTTGTTGTAAATGGATTCTGTAATTTATATCTGATTAGTTTTTTTTTATTCCACATATACTACCAGGCATAGGAATGTTAATTCATTAATGATAATAAGACAATTTTAATGTATTGAACTGGTTTTTAATTTGGTTGAATAACCAAATTTTCCATAAAAAAAAAAAACCACAAACTATTATTGAATAATTTTAAGGATTAATAAAATACTAGCTAGAATCAAAATCCACAATAATATTCATTGCCTAATATACAATAATTAATATTAGCAGGAAGTACTTGTGATGCCGCGTGAGACGAGAGAAATGAGATAAGACGAAATTCGTCAGCGAGCGAGACGAACCTGAAATTAGAATCCCAATTTTCGATAAATATCCGAGTGACATACGTTAGTACGATAATACTCTCTTTCAATCTCTATAGATTTTTAATTTGAAAAAATTTTATCACAAAACAGCAAAACATTTTGGGTGGTAATGATTTAATTTTTAGTCTCTATGGTTTCAATTAAAATAATTTAAAAAAAATTCAAAATCGGTTCATAAATGACAGAGTTCTGAGGTAACACACATAAAAAAAAAAAAAAAATAAATACAGACGAATTGAGAACCATCCTCCTTTTTGAAGTCGGGTTAAAAAATAAATAAATTAGAAATATATGCACTTCATATAAATAGAAAAAATTTTTTTATTACTTACGTACAAACAATGATTTTTGTTTCAATTGTATTTTTTTCAAGAAAATCTATAACTGTAAAAACGAGACGATAGAAAACTTTTACAAATCAATACAATACAAGAGATATGCTACTTTAGTCTCGTTTCGTCTCGCGACATCACTAGGCAATAGGTACGGTATTTCAGTACCACATTGAGTAATTCTAATTGCACGAATTTTTGAAGCATTACAATGAAATTGTCAAAATGATTTTCAAGATTTTTTCTCATTAAAGTGGCTATTATAGCCAAAACATTTGTGATAAATTAAATTTTCTTATCAATCTGAAATCATCACTTGTTGAGGTTGTTTTATTATACAAAATTCCAACCTAAATGATCTTCACCAATCTTTTTTCGTAATGAAACATATTTATTTTTATTAAATACTAGATAAACAAACAAATCGAGAATGGGTTGACAATCAATATCAGTTCTGGATTACCCTTTATTAAAAATAATTTAATTAAGTTTTTTTCTCGTTTGTATATAAAAAATATCGAAGCATAGGAGCTAAGTACTCGAAGTGAATTTTCTCAAAGGAAGAATTAAAATACATATGAAATTAAGTTACCTTGGCGTCAATTTTAATACTGTTCATGTTATTATTACATTAAAATCGTAATTATTTTAAATATTAGAGTTATACAAAAAACTATCAGTAGATAAATTAAGATAGATACAATTAATTTCTTACAACTTTACTTATGTAAAAGTTTTCCATTTTGTCGATATTAAGAGATATTTGCGTTTACCTCTCCCTCTAAACCCTTCTTTCTCCTTGACCAATTTAGCCCATAAACAAACTAGGCCGATGCCGAAAGCAGGTTATATACCAAAATTCATTCCGATAGATTCGAAATCGTAATGTGTGGAGCTATACTACTCAAATGTTGATACTCCTAATCGCGAAAATATGTTCACAAAAATTTTCTTCCTTTTGATATATCTTTAATTTGGAAATTAGATAAGTATAAATAGATAATACTAACTCACTTGTAAATATTATGATATACCCGTCAACCCAAAAACATCTTCTTCGTCCTTTGCAAGCAAAAGATGGTTGTTACACTGATATTGATTGCACCCATTCACGATTTGTTGTTTCTCTAGTATGTTTAATCAAAAATATATTTCATTAAGAAAAGAGATGGGTGATGATTATATAGATTGGGATCTTACGACTATTACGTTTATAGTGAGCATTTACTGGCTTCAAATTTTCGACGAAATCGTCAATCAGAAATGAATAACCGTGTAAGCTGGACAAAAAATCACCGACCAAGATACCCATCCCATGAGAGGCGAGTCTCATAGAATAACTCAACCCACTATGCATCCTGGACTGAATCACAGTAAGTCTGAGTGCTACTAGCTTTTAGACATATTATATCTTTCAACATGTGACACAGAACTTATTGCCTTCTAATTTCCCAATCAAATAAATATATTGATTAATCAATTATAGAGAGAGAATTATGATTACGTAAACAAAATATTGAATAGAAATTTCAATATCAAAAATTTCAATGAATATCATAACAAAATATTTATATTTAAAAAAAAACTAAAATATAGATTTTTATCAACAATAAACAGCAAAAACTAATTAATAAGTTTATTATTATTATTATTAAGTAATTAAAGAATAAAACCTATTTTGACAAAATGGAAACCCGACTTCTAAAATCAAATATTCTATAACAAAAGATGCACTAAAAAGTAAAAAAATAATAAATATATATAGATAGATAGATAGATACAGTTAATTTCTTTTACTCATGTAAAAGTTTTCCATTTTGTCGATATTAAGAGAGATATTAAGAGATAGTAAATATTAGTGTAACAGAAATAATGATAAGAAACAAAATTTCAGTAAATTTAGTACCTATAACATTACTTCTTATAAATTTTTCAAAAAGTAGTGATATCCGATCTTCCATCGAAATGGAAGAAGGGTGGATCTGATTTTCGGTTAAAAGTCAAAATTTCCCATTAATGAATTGACCTTTTTTTTTTTGTTCTAGAACGCACCAAAAAAATTAGCACTTTATCTGTTTTCGTTCTTGGGTCCTTGCGTCCACAGACAGACAGATAGGCGGACGGACATGCAGAAATAGCAGAATTAGGCCATTTTATGAACAAGCATTTATAACAAGGTTTAATATTTTCAAACGTTACACAGTCGGGACTAAACTTAGTACACCATGTATTTTTACATATACTGGGAATAATAGCTCTATTTCCTTTCAGGAAATTCGCTAAAAAGGTAATTTTTGGTGTTTTACCCAAATTTTGGAGTTGTATCGTTTGAAAAATTAAAGTTTTCCAATTTTTCTTATAGATTTCAAATTAAAACAGGTTGAATGCAAAAGACCCGCATTCTGATTTTCTAGAATTAGGTTAAATTTTTTGAAATAAAAATACATATAAATAAGATCCAAATCATCTTTTTTTTTTATAAATTTGATAAAGTTACTTCGTTGAAAAATATTAACAATTAGTGTAATCCGTTTGAAGTATTCAAGTAATTACAATCTAACGTGCAAAATATATTTATAGTAAATATGTCTATATTTATATATTGAATGTATCATCCAATCAGATAGTCACCAACAAATATCAACGAATCAAAATGGACTATAACCAAATTTTTTCGTTTTTTCCCGTTTTTTCGGATGTTGCGTTGGGAAAACTGAATTTTTTCGATCTACAAATAGGTTTTGAGATATCCCACATCGAATGTAAAAATTCGCATCTTTATAAAAAGTCAGGTAATGGTCTAAACTTAAACACATAAATTTAATTTTTGGTTTTCGATATGTTCCATATGTTTCGATATGTATTAAATTTTCCCAAAGATTCTTATTTAAGGTATAATTCCGCGTCGAATGCAAAAAACCGCATCCTTCTAGCATTTCTGGAAGTGGAGCAACAAAGTTTTAAAAAACCGCGCACACCTCTCAAAGGTGGTATGTGCTAACAAGTTACTATAAATATAGAAATATGGACCAATCATAGAGCAGCAATATTTCCTATGTTAATTTTATCAAAACAAAATTGCAAAAATTATCCATTTCCCGATATAATTTTCGTTGTTTGATAATTTTCCTTTCGGTTTTGGCACTATATCTAACTGTATGCCAAATATCAACTTTTAAGGACTTATGGTCTAGGGCCTGGAATTATGATTATGTTCCAAAAAATTGTGGGCGTTTCCGCTATTTTACGGTTTTTGAACCGAAAAAGAGAAACTTTTTAACCGTTTATTTCTTAAATTAAATTTTTTCGATCTAAAATAGGTTTTGAGATTCCCCGAGTCGAATGCAAGATGTCGCATCCTTATCAAATGTCAGAAAATGGCATAAACTTAAACACAAAAATTTAATTTTTGGTTTTCCATATGTTCCGTTGGGAAAATTAAATTTTTCCCAAAGATTCTTATTTTAAGTTTCAAAAATTTCGCGTCGATTGCAAAAAACCGCATCCTTCTAACATTTCTGGAACGGGAGCAACATAGTTTTAAAAATATTAGAGTACTACATTTTTAATAACAATGGATTTTGAAATAAATTTATTGATGGAGAACTGCGTTGCAAATTGCATTTACTTGACCTTCATGAAGTTATTAAAGTTGTCATATTAAAGGATGTCTCAATAGGAATCGGAATTTTAATGATGGAAGGAAACGCATTTTTATTCATAATCATAAATTTTTTTTATAGGTAATACCTATTGTTCAATGTTTACTGTAGAATATTCGTTACCAGGCTAAAAAGGTGCTTGAGATAGCAAGTAACACGATATATCCTACAAGAACTTATGGAAGTTATATCCTTTTAATATTAGTGGGCTATAAGCAGAACAAAAAATACATAAAAGTTAATAGATCTGTTCTTTACGTACATCTGTGCAAGTTTACAAATAAATTTCGATTTTTTGCCCCAATTTCCTGGATCAAAATTTTTTCTATATTATAAATACGTATTTCGACTACAAAGTAGTCATCATCAGTATGAATTAGCTAATTGTAATTATTTATGAATTATGAATTTATGAACCGATTTTGAATTTTGGTTTCCCATTGGTCCCATTTGCACCAAATCGCATCTAATGAGGGGATCCCCGGGAAATCGAGGAAAATCCTCATTTTATATGTGATAACCGATATCTGCGAATTTTATTTTTTTTTCAAAGGGTATACTCATTCATAATGAGTACGACTTCAAAAAAATTTCAAAAAAAAAATCGACCGCAAAAAAAAAATGTTTACAATAAAAAAAAAAGCATGTAAAAAAATGAAAATCTGTTATAAAAAAAATGCACTAAAAATTAAAAAAAAAAAACGGATAAAAAAAAATGTGTTATAAAAAAATGCACAAAAAGTCAGTAGGTCGTTTAGTTGGTCTACACATATTTAGACAAATAAAATAAGTTATAGAACTTCAAAGTCACTAAACAGCGAGAAATAAAAAATATTTTGACAAAATGGAAACCCGACTTCAAAAATCAAATATTCTATTACAAAAAATGCACCAAAAAGTAAAAAAATATTTGCATATTCTTGTGCCAATTTTAGTTCACCTAAGTAAAATTTTTAAATATATATGTACAATTTGATTTTTGAAGTCGGGTTTCCATTTGTAAAAATATTTTTTTATGATATATTTTTCATATGAGATTTTTTAGATTGAAAAATTATGTATTTTTTACTAAAATATTTTTATACGAAAAAATATATGTACAGGATAAATATATACACAGGATATATATAGAGGAAATATTTCGTCAAAAATGACCCCCTTGTAACTTTTAAACTAAAAGAGCTACAGTACTTAGTTTTCAAATATAGAAAGATTCGGTTTAAGCTTAATTTTCTTTTTAGTGATTTCGGCGGGCTTCAATGATTTACAGTGATCTCTGATATTTCTTGCTGTGCTGTAAGTTCCTTTCAAGAAATCTTCTTCTAAAAATGTATGCACTAATTGTAACACTAAGACTCATACGAAGTTTTTGGGTAGTCATAAAAGCAGTGGGTAGTCATAAATCTAATAGGACATTTCTGGGTTGACGTTGCCAGGCGTATAAGTAGATGAATTACATGGCATAATGTGTAACTATATAGATCTAGAGCACGGTAGTGCGTAAGGCCGAGATTTAAGGGAGACATTCGGACTTTTCACTACAGTGCTATTACTACACCTTAATTTAGAGTCGTTTTTTAGGTGCTGTATCTTTTGAACGAAAAGAGCTACAGTGTTGATATTTCGAATATAGATACTTTACGGAATTATAAGAAACATTTTTTTCAATCAACGTTAACGAATTAACCGTTAAAAAGTTATTTCACTTCAAAAACGCAAAATTCGCGAGAACGCCTACAATTCTTGGTAACTAATAGATCAATATTCTACGATACTTCCAGATATGCTGTAAAGTTGATATTTGGCATGTAGGTAACTGTAATACCCAAACCGACGGGAAAATTGCGAAAACTGGAAATTTGTATCGGAAAAAAGGAAATTTTTACAATTTTCGTTTTAATTAAATTAGCATTAGAACGCATATATTTATCTTATTCGTTGATATTTTTATAGAGTCCTATCTGATTGGATGACACTTAGGTATTTAAATATTGATTGTATTAGACCATTTAAAACTGAACATCCATGTAGAAAACACAATGAACTATATTATCACTAAAAATTTCTTTAACCTATAGTAGTGAAATGGCTTGTTGTATACAGCAGTTTGCATATAGCATTTAAAAGTTAACCAACGTTAGTTAAAATCAGTAATTGGATGGGTGAACATTGGGTACAGATTTTTTTTTGTAATTTTGTAATAAACATTAATTTATATTCTCATTTTAACTTTTTTATTATATTTTGCATTGATCAATTATTATTTATTAACTTCAATTGTTTCAGTGCAACCCCCCGGAAAATTGGAAAAACATACTCCAAAATTACGTTCTTTTTTATAAATGCTAGAAAGATCGAATTTTCACTAATCGACCCGAAATAACGTCAAATTAACAGAATATTTTGAAAAATTTCATTACCTATATCGCAACCACACCGAAAATGGGGAAAACATCCCTAAAACTGACCTTTTCACTTCTATTCATGATAGAAAGATCGGGTTTTTTCCATTCGACGTGGAACAGGTTCAAGCTAACAGAATTATTTGAAAAATGTAAATTTGTCCATCACAACCCTTCGCAATCGGGAAAAACACTCGCAAAACAACCCCTTTCCTTCTATTCATGCTGGAAAGATGAGGTTTTTTGCATTTGACACTAAATAGTTACAAATTAGTAAGTTTATTCGTAAAATTTAAAATTTTTCATTACAACCTCCCGGAAAATTGAAAAACACCCCCCAAAATTACGTTTTTCAGTTCTTTACATACTGAAATGATGGAATTTTCACCAATTGACCCGAAATAAAGTCAAGTTAACAGAATACTTTTAAAAATTTCATTTCCTACATCGCAACCCCCCCTCCTCCTCCCGAAAATAAGGAAAACAACCGTAAAATTGCCATTTCACTTCAATTCTAGTTAGAGAGATGGGATTTTCTTTTTAAAGTCAAATTAATAGATTACTTTAAAAAATTTCATTATCTACATCGGAAACCTCCGAAAATGGGAAAACACCCCTTAAACTGTCTTTTTTACTTCTATTAATGTTAGAAAGATCAGGTTTTTTTCATTTGAAGTGGACCGGGTTTAAAATAGTAGGACTATTTAAAAACGTAAATTTTTCTATCGTTACCTTTCGAAAATGGGATAAACACCCATAAAACTACCCCTTTTCTTGTATACATGCTAATATTACATGTAACACTTTTCAAAGAGCAACTATTATCTGAAGTCTAGAGCTATTTACTTTGTAAATAGCTCGGTCCATTCTTCCATATCATCACTTTTTAAGAAGGAAAGGTATTATGTAAAGTCTAGAGCTATTTACTTTGTAAATAGCTCGGTCCTTACTCTCATATCATCACTTTTTAAGAAGGAACTATTACATTAAGGATTTTCCCGAAAACTCGGCCCTTTCTTACATTTATGTTTTTGGTCGGATTATAGATACATATTATACTTTTGTAATCAACAGTATTGAAAGATGTGGAGCTAAAATCGTGGCTATAAATTATTAAGTTATATATAAGTTATATTAAGTTATATATTTTTATACTTCTAACTTTTTCTTCTATCTCTTACGGTTTTAAAGAGCTTCGATCGATTTTGTCCGTTCATGAACTTGAATTTAGTTCGTTATCTCTTTTCGTTTATCGTATTTATGGGCAAACAAATAGGCGAATGGACAATTAAACGGAAATGGACTTATTAGGTCATTTTATGAACAGCTACACCAAAAGTTTTGTTTTGGGTTCAATATTTTCAACTGTTACAAAGTCCAAACTTTAAATACCCTTGTAATACACCGGGTATAAAAATACCGATGTCTAGATTACAGATGTCTCATGTCTTATGATTATTATAGAATTAAAAAAAACAACAAATAATAACGTGATCTTTTTTAATTGTGAAAAACCGATAAAACTGAAAATTTTATAATATAAAAAAAATATGAAAATATTATACCATGCGGAAATTTGGTAGGATAATTTCGTTTGTTTAAAAGAAAAATTAAAAAAATGGCAGTTAGAAGTGTTTACAAATGTGCTATCAAGTTTTCCAAGTGGTTGATAGTGTTCATCAATTTGATAAAAAAAATGTGGTTAAAGCAATTTCCTGAGGCTGTATATTATTATTATTTTTATTATTCTTTATTGATATGGAAATCAAATTACAATAAATCTGTATAAACAACTAGATAAAAAAGAATAAATAAATAAATAAAATTAAAGTATTACATTATTCTGTATTAAAAGAAGTGAAGAAAATCCAAATTACATATTAATAAATTAAACCTGAAATTTGTTAAAAAATTGGTGCGGACAATAATCCAGGGTAGGTTTTATAAATAAGACTGACGTCTATCAAAGATATATTTTAAATTGATACAATGTATAAATAAATAGATATATAAACAGATACAAATAGATCCCCACAATAGATACAATGTGTACGTCGTGTACGTTTAAAATACTTTGAGCTGAGTTCAATTCCATACTATTAAGAACTGAGGCTGTATATCTCAAAAACAAAGCAGTTTTCAAACTATGTTTATATAAACTTTTTTTCATATTTCGTCGGGTCATCACTCGGCAATCCCTATACAAAAATTATCAATCCCAATAAATATTTGACATGGATTGAAAATAACTTTTCTAGTCGTTTAAAAAAAAATATTTTTTGGAAAAGTCGTGTCACTTATTTTCTTTTCACTAAGTTACTTTTCTGTTAAACGTGGAATATATAATATGTTTATAAATACATAAATACGTCTATACAATGCATATAAATAGTAGTTTTGCAATTATAATTGTTGTAATGAAAATTATTAAATAATTTTTTTGATCCAACACACATTTTAATTATGAAAGTAAAATATTATGCAAAATATTTAACAAAACAATATTTTTCTCCTTGCAAAAAGAAGGAGTTTTTTTTTTGAAAGTACAAAAAGAAAATAATATAGCTCGATTTATTTTTTTTCTTAAACTAAGTTTTTTTTTAAGTCGAAAAATGATAATAAGATGCTTTTGATTTAAAGTTTTCTATTTTTGAAAAAAATCAAAAATTGAAAAAAAATTATTACATATAATTTAATTTAAAAAATTCAAAATCATACAAATTGAACTTTAAAAAAAAAAACATAAATAGATCACAAATAAATAATGTTGTAAAAACAAGATAATTCAAATAAACAGAAGTAAGCTAGCTTACAGTTATGAATGTATCATAAAATTTGTGTATAGATATTGAATGGGCACTGGCCGTGTGTGATGAGTGGATATTAAAATATCAACCAAGCGGGGTGTGACAATGGGTCAAACCCAAGGAGAAGTATAATTTTTAATTAATTTTATAAATAGTCT
Organism: Nineta flava; assembly: GCA_963920215.1. Taxonomy (NCBI): domain Eukaryota; kingdom Metazoa; phylum Arthropoda; class Insecta; order Neuroptera; family Chrysopidae; genus Nineta; species Nineta flava. Next base: position 84,136,806 of record OY986040.1, on the reverse strand, counting down.
AAACACTCCGACTACGTCCATGGGTGTTGATATACTAAAATATTCTAGAAGCCTCCATGCAAAAATATATTGTCAAAAACAAAATATTTATTCAAAAACACAATCATATTCTAGAACGACCCATAGCGGGTATATAAACCGTGACCAGTGTCGATTCAAATCAGTTTTAAAATCGACCATTGTCCGAAGAGTTTTAAATCGTGTCTGATGAGTTTTAAATCGACCATTGTGCGATTAGTATAAAAGTTGAAATCAAGTATTGTCTAATTAGTTCAAAGTAAATAATTGTTGTTCAATCCAGATCAAAGTATAAGTTGGAATTTGTACAAGTAATTTGATCAAGTAATTCAAAGTTTAACATTGTGTGAAAAAAAATTAAAATAATTGTTGAAAAAAAAAAATTGGATAATCGTTTTTTTTTTAAGCAATAAAATCAGGTTTTTTTTTGTTTCGTAAAAACTTGTGTTTAATTTAATTTTTTTTTTTCTTTTTTTTCTTTAAACAAAAACGTGCGTGTTGTTTCAATTACAAAATATTTAGTAATATCGCTTACTAATATATTTTTTTTGTTTTTGTCGAGTATCGGAATCATTGCAGGTTCGGGCAGCGCTCCTTTGTGGATAAAGAGAGCCAGGATACCGCGACAAGTGGCGACCGTGACAGGACCAGGAGACGCACGGAAGAAGAAAAGAATTACAATGGCAAGCCGCAGCATCCCCATGCCACGATTGCGTGAGATGATGGAGGCCGAAGGGCTGGACAGTACTGGTACTAGAGAGGTCTTACAGGCAAGATGGGAGGAGCACCAATCTAGGCAACAAGTAACACCGACTTCAAGGATTCAAGGAACAGCCAACCCCACATCAGAACTACGTAGAAGTGTGGTTTCCGATCCGGAGGAGCCAGCTGCAGCAAGCATGGAGAAGATGCTCGCAGCATTGATGACAAAGCTCAATAACATGGACAAGACAATGGGCGAACGGCTTCAAGAATCTAATGAAAGATTGAGCAACCAACTTCAAGAGTCCGAAAAGAGGATGAGCAACGAACTTGAAGGAAGAATCGGAAATCGACTTCAGGAATCTGAAGAAAGAGTGGGCGAACAGACATTAAGTATAATGCAACAAGTCCAACAAGAGCTGAAAGAGGACTTGTCGGAGCGAATGGAGAACCTTAGAGAAGTGTGCGTACGACGTATCAGCCAAATAAGCACTGACGTCGAGACTGTAAAAGCTGACATCACGAATATCAAAGCCGATGTCGCTGTAACCCGCACACAAATCGAAGGCATAGAAAGCAACGTAACCACACGACTTGATGGCATGGAAATAAAGATGAACGAACAATACAACAAAGTCGTAGATGATATTATACGGATCGAACAGAATCAAACACAGCAACTTCGAGACATGCGTATTGATCCGCAAGAAGTGAATACAGTCATTCGCTCCGCCGCATTAGTGGTAGACCGCGTTCTGTCTTAAAATCTGGATGTGCTAGTTTCGGTGCATTCACAATCGATGATTTCAGATTTTCGAACGCCTTCTGATGCAATGTTAGCCAGCGCCACTTTATGTTCTTCTTGAGCATTTCGCTTAGAGGTGCAGCTATATCTTCGTAGTTTTTCACGAAGCTCCTGTACCAACCACATAATCCCAAAAATTGTCGTAATTGTCTTCGTGTTCTTGGTACAGGGTGATTACTGATAGCTTCATTCTTCTCTTCCTCTCTGTCAATGCCGTCTTCGCTCAAAATATGTCCCAGGTATTTGACTTTGTTGCTGCCAATGACACATTTGCTTGGTTTACAAGTTAATCCATGTTGTTCTAGTCTTTCAAGTACAAGATCCAGGTGATGTAAATGTTCCTTGACTGATCGACTGTAGATTAATATGTCATCCAGGTAAACTTGACAGAAATCTTCGATGTATCCAGATAGTACTTCGTTCATTAGACTCTGGAACGTAGCTGGCGCATTCTTCAATCCAAACGGCATGACGCGAAATTGATAGAGACCTCTTGGGGTGGTAAATGCTGTATACTCTTTCGATTGTGGCTCCATCTCAATTTGCCAATAACCAGTCTGTAGATCCAATGTAGAAAATATTTTTGCTCCATTGACTTTTCTCAACATCTCTTGCAGATCTGGAATCGGAAACACATTGCTCTTTGTAATATCGTTCAATTTTCTGTAATCGACGCACAATCGAAAAGTACCATCTTTCTTCTTCGGCAATACGACGGGTGCGGCCCAAGGCGATGTGGATGGTTCTATAATGCCATCGCCTTCCATCTCTTCAATCATCTCTTCTAATACCCGTTGCTTCTCATTGTTGTACGGATATGGTCGTAATTTGATGGGGGAATTCTTCGTGATCTCAATCTTGTGTGTGATCGTTTTTGTCCTTCCAACTTTGCCGAAAACGCTGGGATGTCGCCGAATGACATCTTTTAACTGCGCTTGGTTCTCAAGGAGTTTAATTTGTAACTCGCCCAATGCGTTGTTAATTGTTGCCACTTCTCTATGGGCTCCATCTGGTTTTCTCCATGCAATGCGGACTCTCATATCACACCCCAAGTAAATTATACCACTCCGGTAATCGATGCTCACACCATTTTTTGTTAAAAATTCATGACCAAGTATTAAATGATTCCGTAGGCCAGGTACAACCATTACTTCAACATTGAACTTCATTCTTGATATCATCACATCCATGCACATTTTCCCAAGAATCTTGAAAATATTATTGCTTGTGGCTCCACTCCCTGTACTATCTCTGACAGGGTGCCATTTACCAATACTTCTTGCCAATTCTTCGCTGATAAAATTGTGTGATGCTTGACTATCGATCAGTGCCAATATTGATCTTCCACGCACATCAACTTCCACAATTGGCCCATTCTGGTGTGAGTTCTTGGTCTCCATTGTTGTTAATTGAATCGGTAATTGTTTGTGTTCACGCCGATGTTGTGCGTCTTTGTGGAGGTTAATGTGTACCCCAGAACCAATTTCCTCCTTCATTGATCCCGGAATTAGTTTCCCGATGGCCCAGGTCTATTTTGTTGTCCCCTTCTGGGACAGTTTCGACTAATGTGCCCCACTTGGTGGCATGCGAAGCACGTTCCTGGACTGCTTGGACGTGGTGGTGGTGGTGCTCTTGCTGGTGGTTCTTGCCGATTCCTCGCTGGCTCTTCATCCAGTGTTCTGACGGTTATACGTAGCTCATCTAATGATTTTGGATTCGAAATCTTCACCAGCGGTCGTACGTTGTCGCGTAGTAAATTCAATATTATGGGCACCACGTCATCAATGTTCCTATCGGCGTGCACTCTTTTGAACAGCTGCACCTTCATATTTACGAACGCTTCTGTCTTCAATCCTGTGGGTTGGGAAACGGTCATCAGTTCCAGTTCGGCTTTGGCTTTTCTTCCGACACTGTTAAAGAAGCTTTCCAACTGCCACTTCCATTCGTCGAAGGTGTAGCCCAACCCACGATTCATCAATGCCCAATCTCTGGCTGGTCCTGTTAATTTTTTTGTGACCATCTCAATCCAACAATCTACGGGCAGATGCGTTTGTCGTAGTAATGCCGTCGCTCTGTTTAAAAAAACAACTGGATCTTCAGCCGGTCTACCACTGAACTCCGGCAAGAACGCCACGACAACAGAATTAGTGGTACGCCACGACAGAAAAGGAATGTCTCTCGATAATCTGGGCATTGAGGAAGTTTCGAGGATATCTTGAAGGAAGACATTTTAAATTATACACAGATCATGCAGCGCTCCAATGGCTGAACAAAACTAAAGATAGTCGAGCAAAATTGACAAGATGGGCATTAGCATTGGGAGCCTATGATTATGAAATAATTCACGTCCCCGGAAAAGATAATCAAGCCGCCGACTCCTTGTCCAGACAACCACAGGGCAAAGCTGAAGATGAAGAAGTGGAGGACATTCCAGAGTGGGTGATTAAAAAGAGGGCAAAAACACCGATAACCCTCAACGTAATTGAAGTGGAAACACCCACACTCGACGATATTAGACGATGGCAGGATGAAGATCGTGATGTGACTGCCATCAGAAGATACATCGTTGATAACACAAGTCCACTGAGAAGCAATCTACGTCGACGAGTGGACAGAACAAGAGCTAATTACACCGTAGCTGACGGGATCCTCTGGTACCATAGTCAACAGATGGTACAAGAAGTGCCAGTGGTTCCCGAAGAACGCCGACTTGGGTTTCTTAGAAAATATCACGACAGTGATGAAGCAGCACACCCTGGATGGAGAGAAACGTATCGTCAAATCCGTAACCGCGTCTACTGGTATGGGATGCAAGATGACATACGCAGATATGTGAAAGGGTGTGATACGTGTGCTAGAGTGAAGCCACTAAATCAGAAACCAAGTACAGCAATGAGAAGTCGAAGACCTACTTCACCATGGGAGGTAGTCAGTATCGACTTGATGGGTCCATACCCACGCACATCACGTGGAAAAACAAATATATTGGTTGTGACTGATCTTTTCACTAGATGGATCGAAGCATTTCCATTGGGGGCCACGTCGACCTCGAAGATAGCACAAGTACTCAAAGACGAAGTATTCAGTCGATATGGTTATCCGAGAGCAGTACTTAGTGATAATGGTCCCCAGTTCAGATCAAAAGAATGGAAAGCAGTGAATAGAGATTGGCACACAGAAATTTGGACAACGCCAATATACCATCCACGAGCCAACCCCACGGAACGTCAGAACCAGGAATTAAAGAAGTTGTTGCGATTACATTTGTTGGATCAAGCACACAAGAATTGGGACCAGCAACTACACAAATCATTATTTGCAATACGTAATAGAGCAAATCGTACAACTGGTTTTTCGCCTGCCCAATTGTTACTGGGGGCAGAAATGAAGAAGCCTGAGGATTGGCAAATTCAAGTTGAAGAAGAGCCTCAAGAGATTCAAGAATGGGCCAATGAACGAGGCCAAGATCGCAAGGAAAATGTTGAAACAGCTCGGCAAACAATATTGGCCAATGCCGAAGAAAATGACCAAGTGGAGACGGGACTCAGTTATCAACCAGGAGAGTCCGTCTGGATGCGCAACCAAGTGCTCAGCAGTAAGGTGGAGGGTGTCCATAGTGGTTTGGCACCGAAGTGGAAAGGGCCTTACAGAGTGCTGAGGAGTTTACCAGCTGGAATATATGTTGTGGATACAGTGCCTCCCACGAAGATACATGGAGGTCTCTTGAAGCCGGCCAGTGCAAGGACCGCCGCCAATGGGAATCTGGGAAGATTGAGTGTGGGGAACGTGGTGTTCGGCCAACTACTTCCAGATCGATTGGGGGGTCAAAGGCATGGAGGTGATGGAAGACGACGGGATGTACCAAGTGTGGACGAGCCAGAGGCCAGAGCATTAAGGCCAGGGTACAACTTGCGGCCCAGACGACCGGCAATCAACAACAGGCGCCGTTGATGAAGAGTGAAGAACTAATGTGTACGTACACTTTTAAATTTTGCTAGCTAGCTAAAAGTACTAGTACAATTGAAATAGTTCAAATAGTTCTATAAGTCAAAAATTGGTCGACCAAATATAATAAGCAAATTAGAAAATGTGTGTTGGAATCTAGAGGGGGAGATTTTGTTGTAATGAAAATTATTAAATAATTTTTTTGATCCAACACACATTTTAATTATGAAAGTAAAATATTATGCAAAATATTTAACAAAACAATATTTTTCTCCTTGCAAAAAGAAGGAGTTTTTTTTTTGAAAGTACAAAAAGAAAATAATATAGCTCGATTTATTTTTTTTCTTAAACTAAGTTTTTTTTTAAGTCGAAAAATGATAATAAGATGCTTTTGATTTAAAGTTTTCTATTTTTGAAAAAAATCAAAAATTGAAAAAAAATTATTACATATAATTTAATTTAAAAAATTCAAAATCATACAAATTGAACTTTAAAAAAAAAAACATAAATAGATCACAAATAAATAATGTTGTAAAAACAAGATAATTCAAATAAACAGAAGTAAGCTAGCTTACAGTTATGAATGTATCATAAAATTTGTGTATAGATATTGAATGGGCACTGGCCGTGTGTGATGAGTGGATATTAAAATATCAACCAAGCGGGGTGTGACAATGGGTCAAACCCAAGGAGAAGTATAATTTTTAATTAATTTTATAAATAGTCTAAACACTCCGACTACGTCCATGGGTGTTGATATACTAAAATATTCTAGAAGCCTCCATGCAAAAATATATTGTCAAAAACAAAATATTTATTCAAAAACACAATCATATTCTAGAACGACCCATAGCGGGTATATAAGCCGTGACCAGTGTCGATTCAAATCAGTTTTAAAATCGACCATTGTCCGAAGAGTTTTAAATCGTGTCTGATGAGTTTTAAATCGACCATTGTGCGATTAGTATAAAAGTTGAAATCAAGTATTGTCTAATTAGTTCAAAGTAAATAATTGTTGTTCAATCCAGATCAAAGTATAAGTTGGAATTTGTACAAGTAATTTGATCAAGTAATTCAAAGTTTAACATTGTGTGAAAAAAAATTAAAATAATTGTTGAAAAAAAAAAATTGGATAATCGTTTTTTTTTTAAGCAATAAAATCAGGTTTTTTTTTGTTTCGTAAAAACTTGTGTTTAATTTAATTTTTTTTTTCTTTTTTTTCTTTAAACAAAAACGTGCGTGTTGTTTCAATTACAAAATATTTAGTAATATCGCTTACTAATATATTTTTTTTTGTTTTTGTCGAGTATCGGAATCATTGCAGGTTCGGGCAGCGCTCCTTTGTGGATAAAGAGAGCCAGGATACCGCGACATAATGTTTGATATCTCAATTATAAATTCAATTTATATTTATCTTGTCATATGTCATTTATCAACATGAATTGCATGTTAAATTTTACACTAAAATATAAATAGTAAAATAAAAAAATTAACGATGGTTACTATGTATGCGATTTACAAAGTTTAAAGACCCTCAGACACGATCACGCAATTTGCACAACAACCGTTTTTGCACAAATATTTTGATGGTGTATCACATGGATTGAGTTGTTGGAATACACCCACATACACGATCAAGCTATTTGTGCAATTACCTGTTTGCGCAATCTATTTGATAGTGTCATGGATTGATTTGTGACGCATCGGCTTGAAATAAATCGGTCGGAATCGATTTTTATTGTGCACATTTCCGAACTTGACAAGAGATTTGAACGTGCATGGCAGTGTTCGACCAAAACCCACAAAATTGCTCAAAAAAGGTTGTTACGGAAATAGTTTGATCGTGTATGGGGGCCTATTGTTATTGCACAATATGCTTGACAAGCGGTTTGAACATGTATGGCAGCGTTTGACAGGTTTTGACCGAGAGATGACCTTGTCTAGTACTCATTAGTGTTATTTAACCATTACTGTTCATTATTTACTAAATCATACATTCTGTCATTATGTTTCATCAATTGTTATTCTTAATATGGAGACTTTTGGAGTAGCTACGGAGCAGCTTATCGAACGGAGTCCATTCAAAGGTAGTTTTGTAGTCAGCAGATGAAGTTATTCTAAGCTCTGAAACCAAACGGTTTTGACTAAATACGCTCCTCTTCATCAACCAAATCTTTACCTAGACCATTTGCTTGTTTTTTCCGTATTAGTTTCTTCTTCTTCGTCAAACCAACAACAATGGCGGCACAAAATATATTTGTGTCAGACATTTTCTCTCGAGAACATGTTATACAGTTTGCAAAAGTTGTTAAAAGGTGTATGAACCAATGTTTGCGCAAAGATGATGTGGCACAAACACGCTGTTGAGCAAATTGTTTTATCGTATATGGGGACCTTTATTATGCAAACAAGTAGTTGCACATACACGCTGTTATGCAAATGGTTTAATCGTGTATGGTTCTCTTAAAACTAAACGTTATTAACAAAAGAAAACAAAAAGAAAAAAATGTAAATTCGATTACATAATTTTGTAAATTATCTATCACGTCATAAGTTGCGTTTTTCTTTTTCTAAATTTTGACTATCGAATCAATTTGGTTTTCGAGAAAATGCTTCGTATAAAAGTTGTTCGGTATTAAATTTCAATCAAAAAAACTGAATGGATTCAGCACAAGACAAGAAGCAAAAGCGTGTAAAATTGTGATAAAGGAACGCCACTTACTTTTTTCTTAATCTTATAAATAATAAATTTTGCTTTCGAAATTTAATTCATATAGGAATTAAAATTTTAATGATTGTAGATATTACAACATAATAAATGTATGACTATCACTTTTATATAAATTCTAAGTATCAAACAAAGTACTAAGTATCAAACAAAGAACAAACTTAAAATAGAAATTAGTCATTCTGAAATTTATCTTCGTCTTTATTACACCGAAACAATATATAATTATAATTACTTTGATAAATGATAATTTGTTTGATTGTACAAATATGAGATAAATGAATTTTTCTTAAATAATAATAATAGATAGAAAATATAATTGTTTTGATTATTTCTGATAAAATAATAACAATACAAAAAAATTAAAAAAGTTATTAATTATTTGATTATCCATGAATTAATTTTACTATAACTTTCGAAAAACTATAATTATCCATTGATTTATTTTTACGGGGCCTAAGCCGGTGGGTCTAGAAGCATGAAATTTTGCACAGAAGGTAGGTGAGCACCAGGAAAGATTTTTTTAAATCCATACCCTATGGGGATTAAATAAGGGATGAACGTTTGTATGGAACGTGCGTTATTTTGTATGTTAGAAACGTGGAAGTTGATGTTAAGACTTCTATTTATCGGCGTTTTAGGAAATTCATCCTCTAAGAGGGTAAAATAAGGGACAAAATTGTGCATGGGAAGTGCGTCATTTGTGAAGTTAGAAACTTGGAAGTTTGTATTTAGGCTTTTTATATTTGAGAAAAATCGGATGGTTTCTTATATGTTGCACAACATTCGGGTACACAACATTCCCAAAACTGAAATCGTTATAACAACAAACAAACTGTACCGTTTGAAACTTAAAGAAATGTGGAACGCGTTTTCCAAAGGCAGAAAAATTGTATCACTAACTTGGAAGGCATAAGGCATCCATGACGTATTCTGACGTAAATACTCAGATATGTGGTTGAATTTGCTATTACGTATTTTACTGGCACAATCAATAAGTATTCAACGAAATAGCATAAAATACATACTCAAATCCCGGTTAAGCATAATATTTTTCTATTAAACTTTATTATAATGATTATTTGTATAAATTAGCGAATTAGTCATTAATACCTACACAGATATAGGATCGAACTCAAGCCCCCTATACAGGGGGACAGTAGTGGCAATCAGTACTGTCAGCTAGAAGTGGCAACCTGATTGAATTTGGTGGTCGCCAGTAGTCAACTCGACGTTGCAGCTGTAGTGCCCCTACATACGAGGGCAGTTGTGGGGTAATTACTAGTACTACTGGCCGCCACTATTGTCCCCGTGGGTAGAGGGCTTATCAATCTTTTTTTTTTAAAGAAAATGAATAAATTAGGATGCCAAAGTGTAACAATTCAAATTGAGTGTAACAATGTTGTTTTCATATGATACTCTAGACAATTTGTTTAATTTACATATTCGTATCAAAGATCTCACGAGTATGAGAGAGTTCATATGTACATATACATTAAGTAATGTGTATGAGAAAGAGGTCTTGTAGGTGTATCTTGTAGGTTTGTGTCTGTAGGAACAGATCAGTTGTTTTGTTGTTCAAAGTTCTGTAGTAACTACACGGTGTAGTTTAGTATGCTATAACATCTAATAGAGTGCGTTAAATATGTTCACTGTTGTCTTCTTAAGCATAGCATTACTTCTAACAAATGAAAATTTCTTTTTGATTATCCCTTTTTATTTGTATGTGGAATGTTTGAAAATAAATGATAGTATTCTATTAACGGTATAACATTTAACAACAATCCACACAAATTAAAAGAAAAATAAAACCCAAAAAAAAAAAGAAAAATAGAATTCCGACAAAAAACAAAGTTAAACCAACGGTTCGAATATTCCTTCATCACTTGCCAAACAATATCCGATTGTCAATTGTAGAAATCTGCCCGGGTATTTTCTAGCATTTGAGGAGAAATATTCGCACAAGTGTCAACAATTCTTTGCCTTAATTGTTGCAAATTTTCAGGCCTATTCCGCGAATAGATCTGTGTTTTGAGAAAACCCCAAAAAAAAGTCGTTAGGAGATAGATCTGGCGATCTGGGTGGCCACTTCATGGTTCCAAAACCACTCAAAAGACGTTCCTGGAAAGTTTCTTCCAGAAACTGCCTTACTATCATGGCATTGTGTGCAGGGCAACCATCTTGTTACAACCATACAGATTCTCGGTCTAAATTAGGAAGAGCTGTAACAGTTGACAACATATTATCTTGTAACAAACTCAAATATTTTCGAGAATCAAAAGATCCGTCAATGAAGAATGGTTTTTAAAAATGGTTTGTAGTTGTAATGGTTAATGTAATGTAATTGTAATGGTTTGTAATTGTAATTGTAATGGTTTGTAATCCGTCAATGAAGAATGGTTTGTAATGATGTTGAATGTTTAAAAAATGATATTCCATTGTTGTAATGAGATACCAAAAATAAAATAACACGTATTCTCCAAAAGCATTCAATTAATAATGATAGCTTCAGTGCATACATCACAAACCCCACTCCACAAGCGTCATCTAAAGTATATCGTTCGACAGAACAACCAACACACATTGCTTAATGTATATGTACATATGTTCTCTCTCATACTCGTGGGATCTATGATACGAAGATGTAAATTAAACAAACGGTATATTGACTGTACAGGTAATATGTTTCAAAATGGTATGTATACTTCATGTTTGGAATTGCATTACAAATAGTCTTTCTCTGGATTCTTGAATTACCATGTATTCCAGTTAAGTCTGAACAAATAAGGATTCAACCTCGGAATAAAAGTATGGCAGTATTTTTGCATAAGAATCATAATTCCAGGGCCTAGACCATAAGTCCTTAAAAGATGATATTTGGCATACGGTTATATATAAATAGTGCCCAAACCGAAAGGAAAATTATTAAACCACGAAATTTATATCGGGAAATAGAAAATTTTTGCATTTTTGCTTTGATAAAATTCCCATAATAAATGCATAAGAGATATTGCTTCTCTATGATTAGTCCATATTTCTATATATATATATATATATATATATATATATATATATATATATATATATATATATATATATATATATACTTAATATTTAGCAACACATCACTGTCGAGAAATATGAACTATTTTTGAAAACTTTGAAGTGTTTAATTTTAACACATTTCCAGACATTTTAGAAGGATGCGGTTATTTTGCATTTGACGATGAATAACTTGAAACTTATAAGAAAAATCGGAAAACTATAATTTTTCCAACACAATCTCCCCTAAAATGAGGAACACCAAAAATTAACTTTTTTACTTCTATGCATGCTAGAAGGTTGCGGTATTTTGTAAAATTTCGTAAACGCGAAGCCAAGGCCGAAGGTCGCCGTGGGATTCACGGGGGTGGAACCCACTAGCGAGCAGAGCGAGTTAACGTTATAAAACACTAAGCTGTCTCCATTGTATATGTGTATCTACTTAAAAAGAAAAAAAATCATGCAACGCGAAGCGTAATGTAACGCCAAGCATAACCAAACGCGTAGCGTTTTCTTCGAAGCCTTCGACTTTTTGCGACTTTTTCGATTTAAGCCTTGTAAAAAGTACTCATATCCGATCAAAAATATAAATGTAAAAAAGGGCCGAGTTTTCGGGGAGATACTTCATATAATAGTTGCTTCTTAAAAAGTGATGATATGGGAGAAAGGACGTGCTATTAACCAGATAGCTGGGTAAAGTATCTATCGAGAAAATTAATAAATGGTAAATTCTCTCTATAAATATTAGTATAGATCGATTACTTAACAACAAATTGATGAAGACATCTTTTGTTTTTAATCAGATTTTTCCAATAATTTTCAAAATGATAAAATGGCCACCGCAAAATGGCGATTTATAATTTCCACATTAACCCCTTTGATATGGGTATCAAATAAAGGGACTTGAAGAGCAAAACACAGTTAGTAAAGTGACGTCATTCTTAATCCAATATGGTGGCCACCGCAAAATGGCGATTTATAATTTCCACAATAACCCCTATCATATGGGTATAAAATGAAAGTAAGTATGGGTACAATTTTTCAAATATAGCGTTTTGAACAAACCCCTCGGCTTTGTATATTTAAGCCTTGCAAAAAGTTGGTATAACCGATCAAAAACTAAAATGTAAAAAAGGGCCGAGTTTTCGGGGAGATACTTCATGTAATAGTTGCTCCTTAAAAAGTGATGATATCCTATTAAAAGACCGAGCTATTTACCAAGAAAATTAATGATGGGTTAATTGGTTGGTTAATTGGTTGGTTAAGAAAATATTTGGTTGAAATTATAACGCGGCAAGTTTTAAAATATTTGAAACAAAAGAAAGAATAACTTGCCGCGTTATAAAATTTTAAAAACATACTAAGGGAAAACTTACGAAATAAATTTCAACCATGTTTTTTCTTATATTTAATCAATTTACCCTTCATTAGTTTTCTTGGTAAATAGCTCGGTCCTTTAATGGAATATAATCACTTTTTAAGAAGCAACTATTATATGAAGTATCTCCCCGAAAACTCGGTCCTTTTTTACATTTAAGTTTTTAATCGGATAACAATTATACAACAATTTAGAATTCATTCATGTCTAATGTTGTAATAGTATAATATTAACCATGGGACTAAAGTGACTCTTTTAATCCCGATAGTGATTAGCGCTAGTGATTAACGACTCAAGTGATTAAAGGCATTTTAGTCCCACGGAAAATTTACTATTTTTGCACTTTCGGGACTAAAATGACACACTGACACACATTTTTTTCCCATGGGAGAAAAAGTAAATTGAATACGTATCCTAGTAACAAAATCAAAATGACATTTCTATTTAACAAATTTTTTACTTTTTCTCCCATGGGAGAAAAAGTACTACTTTAGTACCTATTTGGAGGGAGTAAAGTTGTCATATTAGTCCCGAAAGTTCAAAAGTTATATATCAACATAAAAAATTTTCACAATATAATATTTTAAATCAGTGCTTGTCAAATTATTATCATTTAGTATAAAAATTAATTTTTGTAATTTATATTTGTTTAATGAGGATTGTAATAGTAATAAGTAAACCAAGAAATTAAAGTACGCGAATATATCTTAAATAATACATATGAAATTTTTTTGTACATTAATTAATTTATAACCAATGCAAAATTTAACAAACGAAAGTATACTTTCAACCACAAACAGTGATGTAATTCTTCTACATTAATTTAGGTCTAGATTATAGCTGAAATTCCCATCGTAGTCCGGATAAAAACATCCATTCAATATATACTTCTAATACCAAACAGGTTATCATTACTTAACCATGTAGAGCATTAGTTTGTGGAATTCCAATAAATGATAAGTGGAAAGTTTATTTTTCTCCTTCAGAATACTATTAATCGATTTTTCAATGGATAAACATTTCTTGATATACGTAATTACTGCAGGTACGATTGTTTATCCGATCAAAAACATAAATGTAAGAAAGGGTTGAGTTTTCGGGGAAATCCTTAATGTAATAGTTGTTTCTTAAAAAGAGATGATATGGGAGAAAGGACCGAGCTATTTACAAAGTAAATAGCTGTATACTTCATATAATAGATGCTCCTTAAAAGGTGATCATATAGAAGAAAGGAGCGAGCTATTTACAAAGTAAATAGCTATAATTATAATAATTAATAATAATTAATTATAATTAAATTAAATTAATTATTATAAATAATAAGTTATTTATTAAAATCGAAGTATTAAATAAAGTTTATTATAAATCGAAATTCACTATTCAATAAATTTTATTATTTTTCATTCATTCATAGAATTTCTCCAAAAATTACGAAAAAAAAAATATTTTCAAAAATATTTATTTTCAAAAAATTTCTGAAAAGAAAAGGCTTTTACAAATAATTTGTTAATATTCTAAGTGTTACCAGTATTATCAAAAGTAAATTTTATTGTTCCTCATTGTACCGTTGAATTACTGCAAAAATTACGAAAAAATTTTTGTTGGAATATTGTCTTTGTCAGAGAAAGAAAAAATAGATATCCTCATAATGCGAGGGTATGGTGATAAAACAAGATCGATGAAAGATGTTGCTCTATTATTTAATGATACTCGATTTTAATGAAACTCGATTAAGGAAGTTAAAACGCTGTATAGCGAGAGAACAAAGCACTTTTAAGAGAAAGTTTTCCGTAGAATACGAATATGCAATAAAAAATATTTGTTTCCATTTAAAATTTCAGTGTAAGACTCTGCTTTGCCCTCGTGGGTTTGCTCATTCACTTCCTCCGGAAAAATTACTAGGGGTTACCCTTAGAAAATTTTAGTAAGGACCACCTTATACGATTTATTATGCCGTGTCCATACTTTTTGGCCCCACTTTTTATATATCAATATATATATATATATATATATATATATATATATATATATATATATATATATATATATATATATATATATATATATATATATATATATATATATATTTATATATATATATATATATATTATATTGTTGCAAAATAAATGTCATATGATAAATAAATTCATCATTTACATTTTTATTTTGTATAAAATTAAATTAAAGTAAGATTATTATTTTTATAAGCACTCACTTAATTGAAGAGTTTATATAATCATTTATTAATTATCTATTTATTGTTATATTTGTAGATTTAATGATAATTATATCCATCTTGACCGACTTTCTCTTTCGAAAATGACAAACTGATCTCTTCCCAATAAAACGAAGAGTCTTTTTGTTACGAGGTCGTGAAACGGTAATTATTTGTTATAAGTTCTATATATATAGAATCCAATCGTTGATCCTCATATGAAATTTTGCAAATCATTATGTGCAATTAAATAAGCAAAATTTGTTAGATTTATACATGTATTCAATTTATGTATTCAGGATATATATATATATATATATATATATATATATATATATATATATATATATATATATATATATATATATATATATATATATATATATATGTATATATAAATTATATTTTCGATCTCGAAATGTATAAAAAAAATACTTTATTTAATTTAACAAAAATACAATATTATAATTTATTTTATTTTAAATACAATAACAATTATACAATTTATAAGTTATCGCTAGTTCGCTACAATCAAGCGTGCAAGAAGCCAAACTTGTGTAATGAAAAAGACAATCGTTATAAATTTAACAATGGCTTATATACTAGTTTTTGGTATTTTAGAAAGTGTCGTACTGATTATAATGTAGTTTAATGTTAAGGACGTTTTTTGAAAGTTATGTTTAAGTAATGTGTACAAAGTACGTCATTACATGTTTGTAGAAAGTTATGTTTAAGTAATGTGTACAAAGTACGTCATTTCATGTTTGTTTTACAATGTCCTTGAAATAGAGAGATAGTTATTTTATATAAACTAATACACATTCCAGGATCTGTAACTCCTCCCTCCTTAAGATGGAGCTTTGAACAGAAAGGTTATTGGGGCTTTTTGTGAGAGCTCCACAGGCTCTTGGGGTGCTGAAGGCGTATACTTTGTCGTTTCAATAATTCTAGAACGATTCTTTCTATTTTTATAATATTTAAAATAACTAAAAATAAATGTTAAAATAAGAAAAATAATTAAGATAATAATATTTGTAGAAATATGAGTATAATGTTGATATTTGATGAGTTCTAGTTCATTCGTGTTTTCAAGAGTTTTTAAGTTTAATACATCCAGTGTAGAATCGTTGGATAATTGCGTTATTTCCATGTTGTTGTAGATGATTTGTTGTAGTTTATAAGTAGAAATACTTGATGAGATAGTTCCATAGATTTTACCATTAATATTAACCATTCATTTGTTATAATGAATATACAGTTTTCCAGTAAATTTGGTGATGTTTTTGCCACAGGTTGTATTAATATTTATAGGTTCATTCACGTAAGCTATTATGTGGTTACTTTCGATTTCTTCTATAAAACTCGTTTCGACAGTGTGATGTAGCGTGCATTGCGCTGGTTCGTTCTGAAGGATTTTTACTTCGCAAGTGTTGATTGAATTATTTTGTAATTGTAATTGCTTACACATATAGAGTTGTTCTATCTGCTTGCAAGGTTTAGTTACGAATGAATACTGCTTTTGATTAAGGAGCAGGTAATTGGAGTTTGGGATAATTATTGTATTATGATTTGTGGGCAGAGGTCTTAGCCTGTAGGTTGTGTATGATTCATTGGTCATTTGTGGGATTTGTACAACAAAAATTAGGTTAGTATTGTTGAAATACGCTTTTAATTCTAGGATTTCGTAAATTTGTTCGTCATTATAATTTTGAATGATTTGTGGAAGTTTGCTTTTAACAAGTGATAATTCATTTTTATTTAAAATTTGTTTTGATAACAAGCCAAGTTGTGCCAATTGCAATGATTGGATATTGTTATCTACATGATCGGTAAGTGTAGTGATTCGGGTTTGTAAAGAAAAGTAGACTTGGGTGGCAAGTAGTTGATGCTCGATATTACTGTAATTTTTTATTGATTTTGATATAATTTGTAATCGCGTTTGTTCTGTGTTTATGAATTTAGTTATGTTCGAGAAACGTTGGATCATTTGAGAGTTTAGTTTATGTTGATTGTTGATTGAATCTTTGATCAAAAGGGAGTTGTCTTGTAAATTGTGTATCTGTTTGTTTATTTCTAGAGCGTCGTCATTGTCCATATTTCCTGTAGTTTTCTTAATTACACTACCTAGTCCGTCTATTAATCCACGGGTATGTCGGTGATTTATTTTTAGAGAGTAAACTTTATCTAATAGATTTTGAACAGACTGTTGAAGATCAGGGTTATAAAGTAGTATTGGCTTCTAATTTAGTTAAAGTATTCTTAATTTCTAAAGTTGTAGTTTCTAAATTATTTAGGTCTACTATATTGATAAGGTTATTGTAGTGAGTAGTAACCAGGGTTTTTCCTAACTTAAGTGCTAGTAGTCCCTGTGTATGCGTCAAGTCATGGAATTCTATTTGTTGGCTGGTCGCCATTGCGAACCTGCAAGGAAGATTTTCTAGTTTTAATTTTGGATTTATGATACTTCCTATTCTTATTGGTTGTAAAGGCTAATTTTTTATCCTTTTGTACTTTAACTTTGTCAAAGGTTGGTAGTAACTTAGAGTTTCTCTGGTTTACTTTTACGTAGGTTGTTTGCCCTTCTACTAGTGTAGGTGGGTTATTTAAAGTTTCGTTTTTCTTTTCGATTCTTTTGAGTAAATTTTGGTTGTTTTGTGTTATTAAATCTTGAATTAGCTTTGATTCATTTAGATGATGAGAATTGTAATCGTTAAGGGCGTTATTAGTCTTAGGTTCAAATAATGAGTTTTCTCTAATACCATTGATTACTTCAAAAGGAGTTAATTTAGTAGCAGAATGAATTGAATTGTTATAAGTCAAGACGGCTAGTGTGACCATTTCGTCTAGAGATAAGTTTTCTTTCTTAACTCGTAGTACTTTTAGCGTTTCTACAATTGAAGAATGAGATCTTTCAATTGGTGCGTTTCCTTGTGATGTTCTAGCACAAGTAGAATGGTTTTCAATTTGGTAGATGTGTAAGAATTCTTTAAAATTAATGTTTTCGAATTCTAATCCGGGGTCATGAAATATTTTAGATGGTATTCCGTGTCTAGCTAAGTATTGTCTAAAACCTTTTAATACTTCTATACCATTTTTCGATGGCAAGGGTATGAGTTCAAGAAATTTAGAAAATTTATCTATGATAGATAAGTAGATAGATTTTTCAACAAAGAATAAATATATATGTAGTATTTCGAAGGGTCTTGTTGCTTGTTCGGTTTGATTTTCTTTAAGTTTTAGGGGATGTCTTTCATATTTTGCTAGAGCACAAACTTCACATGAATTTATGTATGTCGTTATTTTTTGTTTCATATTATCGAAATAATATCGTCTCTTTAAGTGTTGTAAAGTCTCATCGATGCCTCTGTGTATAGATATATCGTGATAATCTTTTATGAGTTGGGATTGTTCGTCTATGTTTTCAATGTCTTCAAGTATTTTAGTGCAACGTATTATTTTATAATTTTGGAAGTATTCTTTATGAATGTTTGTTAATTTAGAAAGAGTCTCGTTATCTGTGTAGACAGCGTTTACTTTATTAGGTGAAAAGTATTGTTTAATAATGTTCGTGATAAATACATTTTTGAAATAGGGGTTTTCAAATACTTGTCGTTTTCTAGTATTTTAAAAAAATGAAAGATTTGTGTGTTTGTTACCGATGGTTTTTTCAAATACTATTTGATTATTGAATTCATTTAAGGCTCTTTCAGCGATAGGTATGCCTTTATAGAGGTTTGCGTCGGCTGAATGTTGGGTAGATACTTCAACATCAATAGACTGAGTTTCGTTGTTATTGAGCTGTATACGAGATAATGCATCTGCATTGGTATTTTGTTTACCAGGTTTGTAGTCAATAGAAAACTCATACTCGGAGAGTTTGATCATCCATCTTGTTAATTTTGAGTTAGGTTCTTTGAGGGAATGAACCCATTTTAAAGGCTTGTGATCGGTTAAAATTCTAAATTTTCTTCCGTACAAGTAGGGTCTGAAAGTTTCACATGCCCATACAATTGCTAGTAATTCTTTCTCCATCGTGGAGTAATTACATTCAGATTTGTTAAGTGTACGTGAAGCGTAACTAACGGGTTTATCTGAGCCAGGTGTTCCTTGGGATAGGACAGCGCCAATAGCGTAGTTGCTAGCATCTGTTGTTAGGATAAATGGTTTTTCTAAATCAGGGTATTGTAATATAGGATCATTACTTAAAAGTGTTTTACAGTATTCAAAACATTCCCTGTATTTTGTATCATTTATATTAATGACTGTGCCTTTCTTTAGACATTCTGTCATAGGTTTAGTTATTTTGGCAAAATTATTAATAAAGCGCCTATAGTAACCGATTAATCCTAAGAATGATTTGATTTCTGTCACTGTTTTCGGTATTGGGAATCTTTTTACAGCGTCTAGTTTCTTAGGGTTAGGTTTTATACCTTCCGTAGTGACTACATGTCCTAAGAATTCGATTTCTTTATGGAGAAATTCACATTTGTCAAGCTGTACTTTAAAATTTGATTTTCTGAGTTTGTCAAATACTTTGCGTAACATGTCAATATGTTCGGTTAGTGAACATGAGTAAATTATGATATCGTCCATATAGACTAATACTCCTTTACCTATGTACTCACGTAACATATTGTCCATTACTCTCTGAAAGGTAGCAGGAGCGTTCTTTAAACCAAAAGTCATTCGAGTGAATTCATAATGACCATTGTCTACTGAAAATGAAGTTTTTGGGATATCTTTCGGATTCATTTCGATCTGGTGGAAGCCACTGGCAAGATCTAAAGTGGTGAAGTATTGACTTTTCCTAGCTTGTCTAAAACGTCTGTTATGTTTGGTAGGGGATATTTGTCATCGACAGTTTTTTCGTTGAGTTTTCTGTTGTCTATGACCATACGCCATTTTTGTTTACCTGACGCGTCGGTCTTTTTGCTAACTATCCAGATGGGTGAGCTCCAGGGTGAGTTAGAAGGTCTTACTATATTTTTTTCCAACATCTCGTTTATTTGTCGAGTCACTTCATCTTTGTGTATATAAGGGTATCTGTATGACCGTGTATACATTGGTATGTCGTCTGATGTATGTATAGAGTGTTTAACATCTGAAGTGAAAGTCATGTCTTGGTCTGGATTATGAAATATGTCTCTATAATTAGAACAGAGCTTAAGGGTATTATTTCTTTCTTCGTTGTTCAAGTGAGATGTACGTAGATTATCTACAGCGAATTGGTAATCGTATGCGTTCTTGTTTTCAGTGTTGTTAAGTCCTACTTGTCTAATTTTATGAACGCGTTCTGCACGGATTGGCTGAGAAATTATTATTTTTTGTTCTTTTTGTGAGTCGTTAGTCACAAGTTTCTTAGCAATGAAGTTATTTGCTTCGTATACGCCAGATAAGATTTTTATTTTATCGTCAATTTCGACATGGGGGATTAACACGTCGCCATTCTTTATGTTGGTTTTCATGGAGATAAATTTTTGTTCGTTTCCGCTAATAACGTGAATTTGGGGCATATCGAGGGGTTTTAAGTGTAATTTGTTTATGATTCCATTTAGATTTATAGTATTTGAATCGTAATCGATGTTTGCTTTAAGTTTTTGTAAAGTTTTGTTACCGATTATTCCGTCAAAGAAATGATGGAATTTAAATATGAGAAAGAATATGAGTTTGTCATTATTTAAATTTGGTAAATAGTCGACTCTGACTTTCTGCGTTATTTTATGTTCTTTCAATGCAGTTTTTACGATTGTATTAGTTGGAATAGTTGTTGGGAAATAAATGAGATGTTTTGGGTCGAGAAAATTGTTGTCAGCTCCAGTATCGATTAAGAATCGTAACTTATCGATCTTAATATAGGGTAGAGTACCGTTGGTTTTGTGGTAATTTAGCTCTAACAGTCCGGAGGATCGGATGTCGAGGCTACATTCGTAAAATTTTCATCATCATTATTTTCTAAATATTCGTTCGTATCGTTATAAGGATCGGGTGTTTGATCGTACGAAGGGTCATAGTATTCGTTCTCTTGATGGTAGTAGGTTTGATCGCAAATTTTATCGTCAGTTTCGGTAATGTCCATTAGGGTTGGTCTAAATGGTTGTTGTTGTTGTGGTCTATAAGTACTGTTTATGGGTTGAGTTTGTTGAGGTCGGTATTGTTGCTGTGCAAGGACAGGTGGTCTTTGATGTGAGGCTTGATTTTTATAAAAAGGGTTTTGATTGTTGTATATTGGGGAATTTGTCTGTTGTGGTGGTTTGAAATTACTATTATATGAGTAATTTTGAGGATTTGGTGGTGGTCTAAAGTTATTGAAATTATTCACGGGTCTCTGCTTGTAATGCGGGGTGTAATTAGCTTTTTGTTGTTGCATTATGGGTTTTGAGTTATGAATAGGTCTCCTCTGATTATCTGAATTATAACTAGGTTGCCTATTGTTAATCTTAAATCTGTCTAAATTCGATTGCTGCATACTTAACTCGTTTAAACATATATCGTATGCGTTTTTAATTGAGGATGGATTATTAGCCCTAACTATGTATCCTAGTTTGGGATATAAACCTGCAATGAATGATTTTAGCACAATCATTACGTTCATATCTGTTTGTCCTAGTATATAGTCGGCGGGTTTCGATTGGTCGATTGAATTGAACAATGCCGTTTGTAGATCAGATACTTCTGCGAAATAATGTTCTAAGGGCTTATTACCTTGTGAAATAGTATTAATCCGATGAAGTATTGTTTCTACAGTGCGTCTATCGGAGAACTGAGTTCTTAAGTGTGTTTCGATAGTTGTCCAGTCTGTTGGGTCTCCTATGGAAACTAATACATCATTCGCCTTGCCGATTATCTTATTTCGCACTAGGTCTGTGATTATTTCTTTATTTGAAACATCGGTTGCTGCGTTAACTATTCTATTTGCATTACGCAAAAATCGGTTTAAAGTTCCAGAGGAACCATCAAAAGTTGAAATGTTTTTCAACCAATCCATTACAGTTAATGTGGAAGCCATTGCTGTAATTTCGTTACTAATATTAAGGCTGAAGTTATCGTTCAATTTAATTGATTCAACTTGCTTTGCTATTTCGTTTAATACTGGTATAAAAGTATTTGAATTATTATTTGTTAAATCCACAGAGTCAGCGTCTGAGTCTGTGTTTGAAGAGTCCGAATCGTCTGAGGAAATCAATTTTTGTATTTCAACAGGGGAAAATTTGGATTTGCGTGTTTTGGGGAATTTGAGCATTAAGGATATTATAAGCAATAATCAAAAGTAATGTTACTCACAGTTGGATTAAGAACAACATCCACATTATGTTTTAACAATTTAGTGTTAATTGATGAACCAGAATTAATTCCACTTGCTTTAATATCCACTTGAAGTGTTCAACAATTAACCACAATGCTGCTTACTTTCCAAGACACAATTTTTCGATTGAAAAATATAATAATATTTATTTGTTCAGTAGATTCGATCCATTAACCATAGAAATGCATTCGTAAATTTCACTAAGTCGATTTTTGTACTTTTTAATGTGACTTCACGACGGACGCTGATAGTGCTGTAATAACGACACTATCCTACCGGCTGCGCCAATTATATTTTCGATCTCGAAATGTATAAAAAAAATACTTTATTTAATTTAACAAAAATACAATATTATAATTTATTTTATTTTAAATACAATAACAATTATACAATTTATAAGTTATCGCTAGTTCGCTACAATCAAGCGTGCAAGAAGCCAAACTTGTGTAATGAAAAAGACAATCGTTATCAATTTAACAATGGCTTATATACTAGTTTTTGGTATTTTAGAAAGTGTTGTACTGATTAGAATGTAGTTTAATGTTAAGGACGTTTTTAGAAAGTTATGTTTAAGTAATGTGTACAAAGTACGTCATTACATGTTTGTTTTACAATGTCCTTGAAATAGAGAGATAGTTATTTTATATAAACTAATACACATTCCAGGATCTGTAACTTATATATATATATATATATATATTGGTGAAATAATATCAGATTACTAATACACCATATGATAATTTTAATTAAATATGTAATAACATTTTTTTTTTAAATAGTATTATTTTAATAATATTTTTTTTTAAATAGTCTAAATAAAAGTGAAATAGTTTTAAATGCGTTAATGGGATATGGATCAAATTTCATATCCATGAAAGCATGGTTTTTTTTTAGCCCATATTAAAAATCACATGTTGACTCAACGATGGTTGAGCCGTAAAAAGAATGAATAATCTGATTTTTGTATCGAGGTGAACATAACATGTACATGTAGCTTGACAGAATAACATATACAATACATAAAAAAAATAGAATAAGTATATTTTATCATCAATATTTTACATAAATTGTAATACAATACATCTTAAAACTATAGTTCCTATCCTATGCTTTACCAATTGTATATCATCTTATTAAATTATATACATCGATATTATAAAATCATTTTAACATCGTTTAAAAATGGAAAAACCTTATAAAAACCATTAATAAATACAAAAACCATTGACATAAAACTGAACCTAAATTGGATAGATAAGCCATCCCTACAAAAAAAACTTAAATAGAAAGAAAAAAGAAAAGAAAATATATACAATTAAGAAAACAACAGTATTAGTTGTAATACAGATCAAGTGGCATGCGGAATCTTTTCCTGAAGAGCAACGTATTCGGGTCAAATTGACCCAGTACGTCGATTTCCGGTCTATCGATCTATCTATCTTTCTATCTATCTATCTATCTATCCATCTCTCTATCTATCTATCTATCTATCCATGTACCTATCCCTGAATCTATCTATGTATGTATGTATCTATCTATCTATGCATGTATCTATCCCTCTATATATCTATCTATCTATCTATCTATCTTGCAATGTATCTCTATCTATCTATCTATCCTCTGCCTATCTATCTATCTGCCCTCTATGTATCTATCTATGTATCTGTCTATCTATCTATCTTTCTATCTATCTACCTATCTATCTATCTATCTATCCATGTATCTATTTCTCTATCTATCTATCTATCTTTCTATCTATCCATCTCTCTATCTATCTGTCTATCTATCTATCCATGTATGTTACTATTTTTCTATATTTCTATCTTTCTATCTCTCAATTTACATATCTATCTATCTGTCTATCTCTCTAAATATCTATCTTTCCATCTATCTATCTACCTATCTATCTATCTGTCTATAGTAGAATAATTGACGCTGTTTTCGATATATTACTATGGAAACGACAATCAAAATTGATATTTCAAAATTTTAATAAAATGATTTTATAGAATTTCATCCAAATCGGTCCAGCCGTTTTCTTCAATTTTCCAATGTTTTTAATAATTTTTCTGCTATTCGGGACGGAGACAAATAGAACAAATCAAAAACGAAAAACAAATTAAATGAAAATCGGTCCATCTGTTCTTGAGTTATAAGTGTTCGAACAAACCCGATCCTGTTTTATATATTAATATATATATATATATATATATATATATATATATATATATATATATATATATATATATATATATATATATATATACTAGCTGACCCGACGTTGTCTTGTTTTAACTATGAATATTGAATTCGACTTGGTATAATTAATAAAAAATAATAATTATTCCAAAAACATATTATATATTATTCTAATGCTTTATGATACACAACATTCTGAGTTTTATTTTCTAGCCTTCATCAATTGTTGGCGCATTAAAACGTCTTGCGTGTTGTCCTGCAGGCGTCTTATCGACTGTTTTGGCATGTAATCTAATGCGGTCGTGACTAATGCAACCAATTCATTGTGCTGATGGAAAAACATTTTGAGTTGTTCCACAATTGGTCTTTTCACTGAAGTGTTGTGTACACAACGCTGATCGACTTGTCTAGCTGAATCGCCTATAAAATAAATCTGCAAAAATTTTTAGTCACTATCCCGCGTTTGCATTAAGGAACCTGTTAGATGATATATTTGACTCTGAATCTGCAAAGATAAACAGATATTAAATAGGAGTAATATAGGATATAGTATAGCGAATTATTTTTACTACCATGTGGCTCTCCCTTGTTGCTGTTCAACTTCATTCCGAGTTTCGCGGTATATCTTTCACTTCTAGCTTTTCGAGTTCTGCGAATTAAGTTTGTAATTGTTGGCATTTTCTAATTGCTGGTATTTTTAAAAACAAAAATTCATTTGAAAAAATTAATCGTTGCTGCTCTAACTTAGCAAATTTCCTTAGAATACATAAATCACTCTCTATAATATCTAATATGATTTTAGTATTTGCAAAAATTAAATTTATGAATAGCCAAAATAGAGCGATATATCCAATGTAAATGGCAATCAAAATTGACATTTCAAAATTAAAACAAAATTTTAATAAAATAATTTTATAGACTTTCATCCAAATCGGTACAGTCGTTTAGGAGTTCAGTCATATACACACGGGCAGAAGAATTATATATATTAAGATATACATATATATATATATAGATATATATATATATATATATATATATATATATATATATATACATACAAATATATATATATATATATATATATATGTATTTTTCGACTCACTTATATATATATATATATATATATATATATATACATATATATATAGGATGAGTCGATGCAGGTGGATAATCGCACACACCTCCACTTCCAATATCCAATAAAATACAATACATTATAACAAAACGAAGACCACCCAAAGACATGATATAAGCCATAACCAAATTTCTTCCTTTTCAAATTCAAAATAATCCAATCCGGGAACGTAAGCATCGGTATGCTAAATCATAGCTAGTTTGAAAGATTAGGGAAAAATAATACTAAGGTCGTCATACGTAACCGAAAGGAATTTGGACAAACATCGTTATGTTGACGCTTGACTATACACAAATAAACAAATATTAAAAATAATACTTGTTAACATAATTTATTATCCAGAGGCGAATCTAGAAATTTTACACGGGTCGCATGTGTTCAAATATGATATATTACATATGGTAAGTTGTAGCTTAAGGAACAAAGTTAAATTTTATAACAATTAAAGGAATAAAATAACATAATATTATGGTACAACAAATTAATAATATATTTTATTTTTATAATCAAGTCAAAGTCAAGTTTTCGTTGTTTTTTTTAGAAAATGTGTCAATTATATTTTTAATGTTATTTTCATTGCCAATAATTATATAGCGGCTGTCAGCTTTAGACTATTTTTACCAAAATATTGTCAAATACTGACAGATTTTCTAAAGAAAAAAAACAAAAACTTGACTTTGACTTGATTATAAAAATAATGTATATTATTCATTTATTGTACCATAATATTATGTTATTTTATTCCTTTAATCGTTATAAAATTTAACTTTGTATATATGCGCCCCAGTGAAAAATGGACTCGCCCCTGGAGTAGTTGGGAAACATGTAATTGTAATAAAAATCTATTATTGTTTTTATTTTTTCAATAATAAAATAACTATAAGCCCAGTCAATCTACTAAAAAAACACATATTCTATATTTTAAAATTAACCAAAATTTTCCTTGGGTCTTCCCCTTGAACATACCCAAAAGGCCCATATGAGAGGGGGGGCACAACAGGCCTGCATTTTGAATTTTAGGACCTTTTTGTTGGTTTTTCCTCAATATCTCGAAAACTATCAACTTTTTCATTGAATTTTCTACATAATACGTATAAAAAGTATATACGCATAAATGTGTACAGAAATATTTAGGATTTTAACTTTCAATTTTAATTCGTAAATATCTCTGTCAAAATTAGGGTAACCCAAAAAATGATATGAAACAGAATTATATTAAATTAATTATCAATAACTTTACTTCTTTTTTTGGCGGCAGGGGCGTGGGAAATGCATTGACGCACAGAGTGTGAACTCCTGGTCAGCCAGACTACCTACTAAAACCCACCACAATTTTGGGGCTTCGAGAACTTGCTCATTAGCCCCCGCAGGTTTAAAAATAACATAACAAAACTTAACAATATCACAGAATATCACAACACTACCTAGTCAAATGAATTGACTAGGAACACTATTTTCCTGGGAATAGATCCCAAGGTAAGTGCCACCCACCTAAAACTTTGAATGAACTAAGACAGAGATCTTTTTAGATTCCAGTCATGCAGTTTCTTGAGAATGCCATACCTCCAAGTCATATCATATGCTTTCTCCAGGTCGAAGAACACTCCCACAAAGTGATAGCTCCGGAGAAAGTTGTCATGAATGGCATTCTCAAGGCGAACAAGTTTATCCGTCGTCAAATGGTATTGGCGGATGATTAGTTTCCAGCTACCAGACGAGACGTCTGGTCACCATTCTTTACAATATCTTGCTGAAGCAGCAAGTCAAAGATATTGGCCGGTAGCTTGATGGTTGCGATGAATCTTCACCCACTTTAAGCAGCGGGATAATAATGGCTTCCCGCCATTGCTGAAGATAAACGCTCTGCCGAAAAATATTGTTGTATAGATCCAGTGATCTGCACTTACCAGTATAAGGCAGATTCTGGATCATGGTATAATGTAATGTACCGGGGCCAGGTGATGTATCTGTTGACTCCTTTAGCATCTCCAGTAGTTCTTGCATTGTCAAATCGTTTTTGCACTAGAGGGACTCATCTGAGAAAAAATCAAGATCATCATGTTGTTCGTGATGCTTTTGATCCGCAGGAAATCCGGGTCATAATTTTGGGAAATGCAGACGTGCTAGAAATGCCCCGCTGAACACTCAGCGATTTCGGCACGCTGCGATATGACTCGGCCATCCAAATTTAGGAGGGCAGGCGTCGGTGATTAGGAAAATTTCCCCGAAATTGCCTCTACCCTCCTCCATACCTCCGAAGACGGTGTGGAGGTATTGATGGCCGAAACATATTGCTCCCTAGATAGCCTTTTCTGATCTCGTATAGTTCTGATTTCTATAGATCTTCTACTTTTAAAGGCTATCAAATTTTCCTGCATGGGGCGTCTTTTCAGTTTGTGAAACGCTCTCTTTTTCTCTGCAACCGCTACTCTCACGACATCATTCCACCAGGGAACTTTTCTCTTTGGTTGAATGCCGAAAGACTTACTTAAAGCGTGTGTAGCTGCTTCAATGACTTTGGAGGTTATTTTGTACACATCCTTTTCTACGTCTCCCCCAACGTGGTTACATGAAAACCTTCGATGAAAGTGTACCAGTTGTACCAGAACACGCCATCTCGGCGTAATAAGATGTGGTCACATCGGTGAGTTTTAAGAAATTATGATGAGTAGATGGTCACTCTCACATGGATCATGAAGTACCACCCATTCCAGTCGATGAGCCAGAGCTGGTGAGCATTGTGTCAGATCAATTGCTGACATCACACCAGTTCAGACGTTTAATCGTGTTTTCTTACCGGTATTTAAAAGAAATGTGTTTGACTCATCCAAAAAATTTTCGTCTCCCACGTGCGTCTCTATGCTCACAGCCCCACAATTGACTTTGAGCGTTAAAATCATCTAGCATCAGAAATGGTTGTGGAAGTTGCAAGGTTAAACGTGCCAGATCTTCGATATTCCAATCAAAGTCCGGCAGATAGATTTTGCATACTGTGATTTCGAGCTTCCATATAATCTAACACCTATAGCTTGTAGGGGGGTGTCAAGGTGAAGGGTCTGGTAAGATAGACCCTGCCTTATTAATATTGTGACATCTTCCCTTGCTCGAACATCTCGCCGGCGGGTGGTATAACACTTCAGAGTATATGTCTCTGCCGGTCTAAGATGTGTTTCTTGTTTATATACACACATAGGTGTATGCTCTGCCAGAAGCATGTTTAGCTCACAGTAGCGTTGTTTAATACCATTGCAATTCCACTGTACTCCACTGTAGGGACCCATTCAGGCCCCTCCCAAAACTGCAATTAAACGAAAGAGAGAGCCCAATAAGCCCTACTCAGAAGAAAAAAGGATGGAGGTGGATCGCGAAAAGACTCCACCTCCATCTACATCACGAGATGAGCCGGCTCTGCAGGCGGATCTGAGATTCAACCCCTTATCATTTTTGCTCAAACTATAATGTGTACAGAGATATTAAGGAATTTAATTTTCAATATTAAACCGTCAATATTTCTGTAAATATTAGTGTAACAGAAAAATAATAAGAAACAGAACTACAGTAAAACTTAGTACCTACAACTTTACTTCTTATAAATTTTTTGATTTTTCAAATATGAAGGGAGATATGTCAAATTTTGTGTTTCCCCCTCCCTCTAAACCCCCCTTTTCCCTCGTCCGATTTTACCCATTAACGAACTTGACCTTTTGTGATTACAGACACACATATATATATATACATATATAAATATATATATATATATATATATATATGTTTATATATATATATATATATATATATATATATATATATATATGTATATATATATATATGTTTATATATATTATTTATATATGTCCATATATATGTATATATATATATACATATATATATATATATATATACATATATAATACGTATATATATATATATATATATATATATATATATATACATATATAAATTTTACAGATGTTGTTTTAGTGAATTTCCTGAAAGGAAATAGAGCTATTGGTCCCGTACCGAAGTCAAAATTTTGCAAAAATTTCTTCAAATGTCCATCGATCCTACCTAGTAGATGTCAAAAATCACCATCTGTAAAATTTATATATATATATCTATGGACACATATATATATATATATATATGTGTCTGTAATCACTCTAGCGGTCACAGTTTTCATTTTATCGGAATGAAATTTGGTATTTGAAGCGCTTTTGGTATTCAGAAGGTCAAGTTCGTTAATGGGTAAAATCGGACCAGGGGAAAGGGGTGTTTAAAGGGAGGGGGAAACACAAAATTTCACATATCTCTCTTAATATTCGAAAAATCGAAAAATTTATTAGAAGTAAAGTTTTAGGTATTAAATTTTACTGTAGTTTTGTTTCTTATCATTTTTTCTGTTACACTAATATTTACAGAAATATTGACGGTTTAAGATTGAAAACTAAATGCCTCACTATCTCTGTACATATTAGAGTTTGAGCAAAAATGATAAAATGATGAATTATCGCAAACATGATTTTCTACAACTTTATTCCTTACGCATTTTTTGATTGTTCTAATATTAAAACAGATATTTTGTATTTTGTGTTTTCATCTTTCTTTATGCCCCCATTTCCCCTTCACGTATGTCATTTATTAATAAAATTGGCCTTGCAAATACTAAAATCATATACGACATTTCATTTTGATCAGACTAAAATTGTGACCGCTAGAAAGTTATTTATGCATTTTAAGGAAATTCGCTAAGTTGAAGCAGCTCCTGCGTAACGAATTTTTTTTGACATCTACTAGGTAGGATCGATAGACATTTGAAAAAAGTTTTGACTTCGGTATGGGACCAATAGCTCTATTTTCTTTCAGGAAATTCGTTATAAATGGGATCAAATTTCACTGTGCAAAAATTGCTTATTTACTACTCTTGCTAGGAAAAAAGAAAAAAATCCAATAACAAAAATCGTATCAGAATAGTTTTTGATACAATCTCTCGGTCTCATCCTATTGTATATATTTAAAAACCTGTTATTTACATTAACGATGGATGACTCATTCATGTGTTCAATATTTTATATCATAATATTCAGTATTGTTTATCTAGAGCCTAGGCCGAGTTTAAGGGCTTTTGGCCTTCGTACTTACAGTGCTATTACTACACCTTAATTTAGACGTTTTTTTTTTAGTTATTATTTTTAAAATATTACAATTTGGTATAGTAAGACTCTTCATAATGGTGACAATTTCGTCAAAGATTCTAAAACTTTTTGTTTTCAATTTTTAACAACGCGTAGTTTATTGTTTTAAAGAACTACGTTTAAACACAAAACCGACACAAAACTACTTTTTTTAACTTTTTGTAGCATAGATTTTAGAAATTATCCGAATAAAACTTGTTTTGTTCTTAGAGGGATATCTTATGGTGATATCAATTTTCTCCCAGACCATGATCGTCCAGGTTATTTACAAAAAAATCTATCTATATTGATTGACCACTAATAACACCTTTTTATTCTTGTTAAATTTTGTTTAAAGACTATGTTTCTCTAAAAATGAAATCGTAGCCAATATAGACTTAATTAATCAGTTTTAATGTTCTGTTTTTAGCTATCCAATTTTGTCAAAAAAGGTTTCCCCTTTGGAAACCAAAAGTTGATCTTCAGATAGCCTTGAAGGTCATGATTAAGTTGAAAGTTCATTCAAATCATTTTTACCAAAAACTAAATCAAAATTTCCTTGAAGAAATATTCAGGTGCCTTGTTTAAAATGAGCATTCTGTACAAATCACAAAAAATCAATGAAAATGTTTTTATATATATTTCAAAATTTCGATGTTGTCCAGTACAGTTGTTATTGCATTTTTTGTGTGTAAATAAAACAAAATAAACTTAATTTATATTTTTTAGAGAAAAAAAATGTATATGCGCTTGTGTATTAAACAGAATAAGCCTATAAAAAATATATGTAATGTAAATAAATATAAAGTGTTATATCTTCCTCTTACATATAAAAATAAATAATATGTTGTATCTGTAAAAAACATTTCCTACAAGAATAATCAAAATTGTGAGAGACTGAGTCGGTTCAGGTCTGTTCATTTTTTATATATAACCGATGCTGATTTTTGACATCTACTAGATAGGATCGATGGACATTTGAACAAATTTTTGCGAAATATTGACTTTGGTACGAGACCAATAGCTTCCTTTCAAGAAATTCGCTAAAAATATTTAAATGGTAAATTTTCAAATGAACACACGGTATATGTATGTATATGTTTGGTATGCTATACGGGGATGGGTGAAGGTTTAGAGCCTTGTGAAAACACACAATTGGAATATTTATCTGAATATTGATCAAATGGAAAAATTTGTACAAGAGTAACGTTGTAGGAAATTCCTTCGAACTAAATCAATTTATCTTATATTTACGATTTAAATGTAACAACAATGAATTTTAAAATTGTTGTCAAGGTAAATTTATGTCATAAGTATTATTATTCCTTCCTCTGAAAAAATTCACTTACTCTTTTCAGCTCCTACGTGTCGAATTAAGGTATGAATCTTTATCATCTATGTTTTACCACAGTATAAAAGCTCATACCATTAGATATATTTTTACATTAGTCTCAAATACTTACTTTATTATTCTCCCAGAATTTTCTTCTTGTTGTCAAACTTTTTATAGCAAAACCATGTATAGTTACGAAGGTGAGATTGCACCATTTGCATTATTTTCAACTGGTGTACTATTTATGCCTAATTTTTTTTCAGAATGAAGATCATTATTGCAGTTTGTACGATAACTTACATAGTTTTATATGTAAATGCAGCACCATCAGGTTCAGGATCTGCATCAGCATCTGGATCAATTTCTGCATCTTCTAGTGGCGGTGGCGGTAGTGCTTTTGGACTTGTAAGTTTGTAATTGAAAATAGTAAATTTCATGCTGTTAAAAATTATAACTAAAATTTATAATGAACGGTTTTATAAATAATCTTTAACAAACACAGTGTTTTATAAAATATCTTTAATAAAAGATTCGAATTAGTCTTCCGTTCGGCTCTCAAGTTCCTGGTATACTTCGAATAACCTATTGAAAATCATTACCCTGAAATCAAATCATTTTCCCAAAAAATTAAATATTTTTAATTAAATACTAATGTGAAAAAATTAACTCGTGAACCAAGAATCGAATCTCGGGCCTCTGGATATCTAGTCGAGCGTGCTTATCGCTACACCAAAGACGACTGTGACGTAACAGCCAACTTTTTCACATCATTCCTATTTTATATTTCGACAGTATTACTTCTGTCGAAGTTATTATTCATATATATTTATTTGAATATACTTAAGCGTCAACAATACGATGTTAGTCCAAATTGCATAAGAATGATGTGAAAAAGTTAAAATATAAATATATATGATTAAATATTTTTATAGAAAATATGGTTTTTCTTATGTTCTAGCCATTTTTGACATTTGAAAATGGTAATATTGGTGTAAACTTTGGAGGATACAAAGCCTCTGCAGGACTTGGTGGAGTTTTAACTGGCAACGCTGCACATGGAGGATTACAAGCATCTGCTGAAACACCATTTGGACAAAAAGCTGGTGCTGGACTTGGTGGAGCAGTAAATGGTAAATAAAAGTGCATTTATTTCTTTTAGAATTATTAGCACTTCATTGAGATTTGAGTCTGTGAAGGTCACACAGGGTTCTTTTTATACTTTGAAAACTTTTTGAACTTTTTATTAGAATTTTGTTGGATTTTTATTATTGACTTCAAATTTATATTTTCTTTTGTTGCAAAACTTCGTTTAAAGATCGGAAAATCAACCATTTGTGCACTTTTAGTAACTATTACTACGTTGAAGAAAAGTATAGTAACTATTATTACGCCACATAGAACTCAGTC